>JBBPKC010000010.1:154222-172768 GCA_038089055.1 Tylopilus aff. balloui | reverse complement strand
AGTTGAGTTACGTTCCGGCAAGCTGCTGTCCTTTTCCTTCTGTCCTCAGTGTTTTTTCGCCGCCGTCGTCCTGAGTGATTATGGCCGACGTTGAACCGACTTCCCCTTCTCTCGACGCCGTCTCTGCTTCCCCGGCCTCGGGGTATGACGCTCGAGGGCACCACGAGGCTTCTGACGTGGTAGATCGAGACCCTAATACGCACGCTGAACCAGACATCGCACAGGACAGTGCCCGAGTTGGACCCCCGTCCGACGGGGCAGCAAAAGATGCAGACGGCGACCTCCACGGACTAACCCAGGAGGACGTCTTCACCGAGTCCTGCCCTGTTTCCATTGCGGAGGTGTCCAAAAAAACCGATCGAGTCCCTTCCAAACGTACAACCCCTGCAAACACTGGCAAGGACAAGGGCATAGTGCCCGCAAAGTCCGCTTCCGGCAAGGTAATTTCGTCCACGCCGACGGACAAGAAGGTGCGTTGGCCATGCTCAGCTGGCACGCTGGCTCCATTACTAACCAACCGGCGTGTTGAACAGGCCACGTTGGGTGCTGGCAATCCTAAGGCAGCCTCTCCAGCCAAACCCACTGCTACACCTTCTTCTCCTCTCTCCAAAACCACTACCCCCTCTGCTGCAAAGAAACCTACTGTCACATCCCCTACAAAGACTGCGACTATGGGCTCATCCAGAGGGTCGACTTCCGGCCCAGCCCCGCCTAGCAGGAGGGGTTCTGTGCTCCCGCCAAGGGCGCCTTCCGCGACGGGTGCTCCCCTAGCACCAAAGTCACGAACGTCAACTTTGCTGGCCGCACTAACTTCATCCAAACCTTCTCCCGCGGAGGTGAATCCGACCTCTCGTCCATCTGTCGTCTCTCCAGTTGGCTCAGTTACGTCCCTCAAGTCTAATCCAACCAGCAGTGCAACCGTTCCTGCTGCTCCGCCCTCTCGTCCTCGTGGCATTGTTTCCGAGGCAGCGAGAAGAACGCCTTCCAGCTCGAGACAGAGCTTGCCTCCTCCTGCTGCACAGCCTCTGCAGAGCCGTACAACACGGCCAGTGGCGTCAATCTCCTCCATAAGGGAGGTTCGTGATGACGGAAAGGCCCTTGATGACTTGCAGGAAAAGGCATGACATTGCTTTCTCATATTCTAGGCTTATTTTTTTGACTTGTGCACAGTTGAGGGAAGCAAACGAGAGCCTCTCTACCAAGTCGGATGCAGTGGCTGCCCTCGAAGCCAAGGTTCTGCAGTTAGAATCATCCCTGGACGAAACTCTGGTTGATGTCAGAACCAAGATATCGTCCATCGAGCAACTCCGAATCAGCAAGCAATCATCGGACGCTGAGATCAGTGACCTCAAGGTTCGCTTGCAACAGGTCCAAGCGGAACATTCTCGTGACGCGGCTGCACTCAACTCCGTCGGGGAGGAGGTAGGCATCTTGATATCCAGTTCTGCTCTCTTCTGACATCTGTATCAAAGCTCAAGAACGCTATAAAGTCCGCAGCCAGCCAAACTGAAACCATCAGGACTCTCGAGGGACAGGTTGAAATACTGCAGGCAGATATTGCGGCTGCTCATGAGAATTTCGAGTCACTCCGGTCTTCGAGTGATCAATCGTCGGCCGCGGCTGCGGCAGCTGCACAAATGGAGCGTGAAGCTTTCCTTAGGGCCAAAGCTGACGTGGAGACCGTCACCGCGGAACTGAACGGTCTCAGAGCTGCACATGAAAGAGCTCTTCAAGAGGTAACAGCGCGGTCGAGCGAGTCGCAACAACGCGCAGCCAATATAACCACTCTCAACGTTGAAATCGACGAATTGAAAGTGGAAAGGGAAGAGAACGCAGCCAGGATCTCCGAGCTAGAGGTTGAAGTTCTGGAGCTGAAGGAGAGCCAAGATAACGTCGAAGATGAGCACAGGAGAACCCTTGACCGGATCCAAAGGTTGGAAGCTGAGCTCACGGAGGCTGCTGCCGCTACGCAGCGAGCTCTACGGGATGCCGAAGCTCGAGATGCGGAAAGCACGCAGAAGGCCGCCGATATCGCTTTGCTCCATGCTGACGAGGTGCAACTCATCAAATCCGATCTCACCAAGGCTGTTTTCGAAGTTCAGGCGTTGAAAAACGAACTTGCTGCGGCTCACGCCGCACACAACGAGACGAAGGCAGCAGCCCGTACTTCTGCTGAAGCATACGAGCAAGAAATGGAGGAAGCTGAACAATCATATCTCTTGAAGCACATCGAACTGTCGGAAGAAGTCAAGCGGCTCACAGTTGAGCTAGCGGTGAGGATAATCCTGCTATATGACTGTAAACCCCTGACGACACTCTCCTCAAAAGAACGTGGAGGCGAGGTACGCTGCCAGGGTCGATGCCGTGAAGACTGAGCACGACCAGCTCCTACAAGAGGCATTTGAGCGAGCCAAGGCAAGTAAAGCGCATTTGCCGTTAGTATTTGCTAACACAGACTATAGAGTGAGGCAGGAGAAATACACGGTCAAGATCTTCAGGCTCTGCGTGCTGAATCGCAAGCGACCATCGAGCAACTACGCACTGCTCATCAATCTACCGTAGATGATCTTCGCGCGGAACACGAAGCCATCCTTGGATCCCAAATTGGCACTCTCGAAAAGAAACTCAACAGCATATCACTCGAGCTTCGTGCCACCCAGGATGACCTCTCCAAGGCCAAGGCCGCTTTAGACACTTCGCATGCAGAGGGCGAGCGTCTGAGGGCACAGCTTGAGGAGGGACGCGCCAATTTTATGGCTGCCTCCGCTGGCAGTGATCAGGCAGCTGATGTTGAACGTCTCACCAAAGAGATCATCAACCTCCGCGACGAAAATATTATGCTTAACGACGTCCTGGCTATGACGAAGCAGTCTCTCTCAGAGATATCAACGAACCACTCCAAGGAACTTGAGGAAGCGGCACGCCTTCGTGTAGAAGAAGTAATGAAGCTCCGTTCCATCCACGACGGGGAGCTCAGCACCCTGGCCGCTCAGAAGTCTGAGCTGGCGTTATCGCTGTCCGATTTGGAGGGTGAAATTGCGATGCTCAAAGCTCAGCGGGCTGCTGTCGAGCCAGCTGTAGCTCCAAGAAGCAATGGCGCCGTCCACGCGTCTGCCACGACGGTAACACGGGAGGAGCTGCAGAAGGTCCACGAAGCACACAATTTGAAAATGCATGACCTACAGGCTGAACACGCCCGCGCTGTTAGGGTGTTGGAGACTGAGGTGGAGACATTTCAGGCACGGCTGGACGAAGTTCAGCAAGATGTTGCCCGGAAGTCGATGGAGATACAATATCTTGAACAAGAACAAGAGGAGAACCAAGATTCGATCACTCGGTATGTCAAGGTTTTTGGACTACAGAGTTTGTTTGGAGTAGTGATTGCACTGGCTGTGATCTTTGATTTCATCTAAATACGTTGCTCCGTCACGGCGGTTTACTGTACGCTTTCTTGTCTCGCCCTCTTTGACCTGACCAGATCGTTTCATCGGAACTTATTTATTGACTTGGCCTCGCACGTTTCCTTGCAGATTGAAGGCAGACTTGGACGCACTAAGATCGACAGCGTCATGATCGAAGCACCTCAAGTTGGCGGCCACGTTCCGCTCGCTCTCTCCAGCCTCGTGTATTCGGTGCGGCTCCCATCCCTCTGTCTCGTGGCTCTTTCAAATCGTGACCGTTGATATGCATCCCGGAGTTTAGTTTGTTTGATAGGCATAGGATGGTTTTTTATACGCTATTTCTTCATTGGTCACCCATTCCTAGTTATGCATGCACGGAGCCTTGTATTCACATTATAATCACGTGATCGCCTAGCTGTGTAACGAACTTTTCTCCGGAAATGGCATTTTCCTAAACGGGTGTAGCTCGCGCATTTTATATTCTAGACTGCACAAGCGAAACCGCGCTTGACCTTGTCTTTTTCACTCCAACCCGACCGACGACAAGCACGCGATGGCAATTCAAAGAGAACCTGGCCAGAAAGGCGTCAGCTGGTCAAACATTGCCGTCGGTTTGTTTGTCTCCTCAAATCCGTGCGCTTGCTCTAAACCTTGGTCCAACAGGTGCGATCATGAACATGGTATCGTGACCTCTCTTGTAAATCAAGAATGCTGACGTTGACGGTCCCATCTTGCGCTGTGACTACCAGTTCGTCAGTACCATTTTTTTGTTGTTCTCTATTACAGTCTCACCCGTTTCCCTGATCTAGGAGGCATGCCTGCACTTCGCATCCGGTATCTGCGTGCATGTGAATGACCTTTTTCGTTTAGGTGACGACTCTGGGACAGCCTTTGGAGGTCCTTAAAACACAAATGGCTGCCAACCGGTCACAGACGATGCTCCAAGCCACCAATGCTGTCTGGGCTCGTGGTGGTGTCGCTGGCTTCTTCCAAGGACTTATTCCATGGGTGTGTACACCAGCGTTTTTTTTTCATTGCCCTAACTTCGGGAATTCTTCAGGCATGGATAGAGGCCTCAACAAAAGGCGCCGTTTTGTTGTTCACCGCTTCTGAGATCGAGTCTGGTGTCATTGGTATGGGCATCAGCCCAGCTGCAGCGGGTCTCTTGGGTGGTATGGGGGGCGGTATTGCCCAGGCTTATGCAACTATGGGTAAGCGAAAACATACTATAGGATTGCCGATGAGCCACAATGATACGCTCACTTCATGGCTAGCGCCAATCGCTATGCTCTTAGTCCTGCCATCTGATGCAGCATCCTTGGTGCCTTATTGCTTACTCATGCTCCCACTTGATAGGTTTCACGACCTGCATGAAGACGGTCGAAATTACTCGACATAAGGAAGCCGCGAGTGGTGTACGACGGTCAACGTTCCAAGTATTCATGGATATTTACCGAAAGGAAGGCATTCGTGGTATTAACAAAGGTGTCAACGCGGTTGCTCTGCGTCAATGTACCAACTGGGGCTCACGGTGCGTTCACTGCTTGAAGTTGATAATTTCGTATTTGACGGTGTTTTAGTATGGGTTTCGCCCGACTGGCTGAGACACTGATTCGGAATGCGCGCGGCAAAAGTGAGCAGGAGAAGCTGGGCGCAGTCGACAAGATACTTGCTTCTTCAATTGGCGGTGCTTTGGCGACTTGGAACCAGCCCATCGAAGTCGTCCGTGTCGAGGTGTGTTTTTTTCTTAAAAGTTCACTTCCCTCTGACTCGGCATGTCGCTAGATGCAATCCATGGCGAAGGCTGCTAACCGTCCCGAGAAGCTCACGATTCTAAGTACACTGAACTTCATCTACAAGGAAAACGGCATCAAAGGTCTTTACCGGGGAGTAACGCCGCGCATCGGTCTTGGGATCTGGCAAACGGTCTGCATGGTTTCCTTCGCGGACTATGTCAAACTCTGGGTGAAGGGTCGTCAATGATAAAGCCATTGTCTCCTTAGAGACATAATATCCTCATTCTGGGATGCACGTTAATGATACCGTCTTTCTGCTGCCTGTAGACAATAAACAGACTTGATAGTTGGCCTTTTGATGTCTGGTTACGAAACTTGGCGGTGTTGGACAAATACTTGGAAAGTCTCCTCGTCTTCCCGACTATGAGTACACAACTCTCGCTTAACGCATCGTTGCACCCCTTGCTGGCCCAGTATCTTGCCCAGCTCTCTACGAACCCCCTTCGCACCAAGGCAGTAACTTCAGGTTGATATTTCGCCCACCTCGTGCTCCTGCCCAGTACAACTTACGATTGTCCCAGCGACGTTCTCTTTTCTCCAGGAAGTCATCGGGTCCCATGCCGCCGGTCTTCCACCCAGTCCAACCCTCAAGGGCGCCTCCCCACTCACCAAAGCTCTCGCGTGCGCGCACATTGATACCAAAGCGTTCAAAATGGCCTTGTACGGCTTTTTCGTCTCTGCTCCGCTAGGCCATTTCCTCGTCGGCCTCCTGCAAAAAGCTTTCTCAGGCAAAGTCGGTCTCAAGTACCGACTGGCACAGCTGCTGGCGAGTAATTTGCTCATCGCACCCATCCAGACGACGGGTGCGTTTGCGTGAACCGTACATGTTACGCTCCCCCCCCTGTTGACGCGACCCGCGCTGACGGTTAGCTTTCTTGGCCTCCATGGCCGTGATCAATGGCGCCAAGTCCGTCGAGGACGTTGTCCGTACAGTTAAAGCGGGCTTCTTTTCGGTCATCCAAGTGGGTTCTCATTCTCTTGTCCCACGCGTCGTTCCGTGAAGCCCTGACCGACTTCAAGGTGAACTGGGTCGTCTCACCCCTGTCGATGGTGATCGCCCAGCAGTTCATTCCAGTCGAAGTACGTAAACCATTTGTTGAAAAAGACAAACGAAATTGACGCGCCATCCTAGCTTTGGGTGCCCTTCTTCAACGTTGTCCAGTTTGCTCTCGGAGTCCGTCGCATACTGTTCACGTCCTCGCCAAGTCTGACCTTCCGTCTACTAGACCTTCTTCAATATCAAGGTAAAGAGATTGCGTCTTGCCACTGCAAAGAAAGAGCAAGAACAAAAGGAACGGGAACGCGCAGAGTCTGCTGGTGCCAAAGCTGAATAAGCGCCGCATGATCATATCCCAATCGTTCTGGTTCAATTTTCGAGGTTGGGTCACTGCCTTCGTAAAATCTATATTATTGGCGCCAGCATCGTCGATCCCTACCGAGGAACGTCTGTTACTATCATACGTGGGTGGTAGCTCGTAGGAGGCCCTTGCACATAACGATGTCTCGTACGCCACGGTGTCTGATCGCGATCGCTGGACTCCGCCTCTTTAACGAGCGTCTCAACTTGCCACCCTGAGAGTGCATACGTTCCAGGACGGGTAACCCGGAGTCTCGCTTCGACGGTCGTCGATTGCGAAGGATACAATATCCCTCGAGTGCTAAGTCTTCCTACGTAGCAAGGTGGGAGAATATCGCTGCAAGCGGCTGAGTACATGGGATACGGAACTCAAAGAAATACTTGCGATTCTTCGAACCCCTCTTCGATATCTGTACCGAATCTGATGACATAGCGGGATGTATGGGTCAACGAATGGTTCCTCAAAGAGAATTTCACAGGCGCAAGACAAAGTCTGACGTGGGTGAGTACGACAGAAGACACGACCGATATAACACGACACACCCTTGGGTGAAATCATGTTCCAATATACCTTCTTCAACTGTGACAACTAGGGGATTCATCTCGGCATTCCATTCACTATCACGGATCGACTGCAGTACTTCCATCCTCTCGCGTTGGGTTTCCGTATACATGCTCCGCTTAACTTTTGCGCTTTCTACGTTCTCGACAACTTCTTGGAGAGCAGCATGACCTGCGCCGAGGATCAGACCCGACAGTAAGATAAAACCTGTTTTTTGCTCAGATGGTATTTCCCAAAATATCAAGAAATCCACGGAGAGAGGATTGAACAGAGGGAAAATTTGGGGATGATCACGAGTCGGAATGCGCCGATGTGATCGAGCCACGGAGTTGGCGGTAGTCCTCCTCTTTTCCAACATGAAGAGACACGAGACCGCGGGATCACGCATCGAGACACAGGAGTCGTACTAGAGACGGTTGTGTGAATGCCGACAGACTGTCCGAAAGCAAGCGACTTACAATGGAGGCATGGCAACACGTAAGATCTAGGGGAGGTGGGTCCTCTGGCTCGATCTTGCGATCGTCCAAAGCGTCGCCCAGAGTTTTCGAAATAAAAGCGGTCGTAGCTTCTATACAAGTCAAGGAGTGTAAAGGAGATATATTGAATGACAAGCTGGTTAGCTGCGCGGATTGCAGTGGCGTACTGATCGGTCCTTTAGCCTCAGCAGCAAAATCAGGCTACGGGCTTACGATGAGAGCGGTGTCAGGTTGTGACACTCCCAGGTTGGGCTAATGGCAGTAACCTGTCTGATCCGTATACACCTCGAGGAGAGATTAGTCGCTTCAAGATTGACGAGAAATGTCCGGTCGATCGAGGGGCTTGGAGAGAAGGACGCCGATATTTCCAGCGAAGGGGTGACCTGATAGGTTCTAGTCACACGCGTACAGTGGAAGGCGCGACCCCCCGTCTAAGGACAAGGGATATTCAGCCCGAAGATCGTAAGACAGGCATGGTGTTTACCTCTCGATATACGAAAAGCAGGCACAGCTGTTGGAATGCAACACGATCGGGGCGCCACGTAAGAGTGACAGTGGTGCTGTCACCTGGGTGAAGTTCTTTGTTCATCGGTACAGCATAAGGGACCCATGCAGACAGTTTGTTGTCTGTATGTAAAGTTTCGATAGAGCCAGCGGCTACCAATACTAACAGGAATAAGTGATTGGTGCGATATTCCGTCATAAAAGAAACTTACAGGATAGACTTTCTGATAACTCTAGCCACATCCGATCCTCGGGACCACCAACCAGCCATATCTCACCGATAGATTTACCCCCTGCGTTTGTCATCCAGAGCTTCATCGGCTTGTGCTCACCTTCGTTAAGAACGAGCGATTCATTGTTCTCAAAAGTTACAGCAAGCTCTTGACTCGCCCCTTCGACGTCGATCTTAATTAACATATCAGGAGCGTAGGTCACATTTTGTCTTTGCTGTGGGGTGTCTTGTAGTCGTCTACCGCGTCGTGCAAGTGATTCTCTGGTAGGGAACAAACCAAGGAAATTATATGTGATACTGGGGACAGTTAATGAAGCCGCTTGCGATACTTTTACTGGGATCGAAAGCTAGGTTAAGTTGGACAAAAGACATGAATTTCGGAAAATTACTGATCTTTATCCACTCACCGTTCGCGCTTCTTTGGCACGAAGGACAATTTCTTCTACACGTTCGACGACCACGTGCTTGTCGATCCAAGAAGCATCTCGATCCTTCGCTTCCGCAACAAGCGTTAGGTTCGTGAAAGTCACTTCTGTGTCCAACGGGTTTTGCAGAGCAACGTCTACCCAAAAGGGTTCTAAGGGGTGGGAACGAAACTTAAGTATAATATTACCTTTACCTTTCAGTACGGGGAATGCACTCACCACCCACAGCGGCCCTACCACTCTTCTCCAGGGTTTCTCTGCCGCGGGTTCTCCAGAATGTCGACCATATCTCCTCCCTTCCTTCCCATTCTGCCTGACCTCCACTGGTAGAATCTCGAGGTAGTCGTGCACGACTCAAAGCCGGGGACGCAAAGTTTATTGGCAGTTTCAAATCACGAAAGTCAAGGTCCTGACTAGACACTGATTTCATGTGCTAGACCGGAATTAGAACTCTGTTGTCCCGGTCAACAGATAACGCACTGAGAACGCCACTCTGAAATCTTCTAACAATACTTTATCTAAGTTGGCTTCTTTACTTTCGCCTCCATCCTCGCGACCGAGTAGCGGAGAAGACGCGGAGGACCAGCGTAATTGTTCCAGGAAGAGCCTGACCGAATCCTTGATATCACCGGTGGTATATAGCAATCTCCCTGCTGTCCAGGATTAACGTGGAAGGACTAAAAGATAAAATGTCTGACCCAGCGGATGCTCGATGCCCGGCAAGACGGCATCAAATCTAACAAGCCCCAAGGGAGGCCGCCCTTCCGAATCCCAAAAGGATGGTGACAGCGACTTTGTGGGTGCATTGTTGAAGAGTTCATGGGCTCTGCGTAGGAAGAACATTGTCAAAGGTTTCTAATACAACTTCATGTGACCTTCCACGGCGTGAGACCAAATAGAGACCCACTATACCACATTTTTCAAGCCTATCAGCAGCGAGAAAGTACCACAATGCAGCTCTGCGCTTTGCATTCTTCCGCGTGCTCAGAAACGCTGCGTGAGCGAGAAGCAATGCTGCTGATGGTTCCTCCGCCTTAAATATCGCTACCCCAATCAGTGCCGTTCTACAAGGATGGGGATTTATCAGAAAGCCTACGTTTCCTGCTGCCCATACCAACCATCTTTCGCCCTCCAAAGGATCTGCAAGAAAATCATCGGTGGAAATACCGACCTCCCAACGAACGGCACATTTGAGGGCTTGCACTTGGGCCTGAGGGGACATGTCTGGGTATAGAGTGGAAAGTGCATGTAAGACATGTGTGGCAACAGCAGGAGTAGGTGACAAGAGCAGCGGTAGAATGTCCTAGAGATACTCAGTACCGTTATGAGCGAGGTCCAGAGGGCTTGTATTACCGAACCACCCTTGTTTTCCTTTCGCAATGATTCCCACACGGCAGTTGCTAGCTTATAGTCGCCCAGGATAGTTGCAAACTCCGCGAGGCGTCGTAACTGGGAGGGAGGGGCGGTTAGGACACTTGATCCGGACGACGCTTGTGATTGACTGTGGCTGTGCGATCGGGACGAGAGGGAGGATATAGCATGAGTGGGACTCTGTGTTGGAGGAACGCTTGAACCAAAAAACTTGCGAGTGGAGGAGAAAAGGCGGGACGGCAGTCGTCTACTGGATGAATAGGCTTCATTCCACTCTAATACACACTTTTCCATCCAAGGCACAAGGCTCATGACCACAAACTCTCGCGTGAAACGTGCCAATTGCTGAATGTCTGGTTCCGAGAGCTTCAGAAAACTTGGTGAGACGGCTAATAACGGAGTGCGGTGGGGAAGTGGAGCTGGTGAGCCATTCCGCCATGCTTCAGAAGGGGGTGGAGGGAGACGGAGCGGGGGGGGAGGAACCGGAACTAGAGGAGGCGGGGGCGATGGGAGAGATAGAGGAAGGAAAAAAGAATGCAAACCGTATTGTTTCCTGACGGCATTGAAGAGGGCTCCAGCCCTGAAGGAGAGATGTCAGCAAGAGTTAGCAAGAGCGGGGTGAGTGACGTACTCTTCGTCAGACAGGGGAGATTCTTTGGTGTGCACGACGAGAGTGTAAAGAAGATGAGTAGTGTCGACCCAAGGTGGGAATTCCAATACGCGAGAATGGAGGGCAGTGATAGCCTGCAGTGGATTTGGAGCTGCGGTAGACACGGCTAGGATGACTGGCAGGGTTGTGAGTCGGGGGTGGGACAGCAGGATGGGACTGACTCGAGAGGGGGTGATTCCAGCCGTCATACTTTGAAGGTAAGTGATCGCTTTCGGCACAACGGGTGAGTTCGTCCCACCATGGTGTGCGAGCAGAGTAACGATCTGGGTTGTCGTCTAGTTCTTTGAGCCAGCGGGCGCACTGCTTGGTGATTCGGTCGCCAATCCAGTCGATGGTTCTGGCTGCGCGTTGCTCGTCGTCCTCGAGGCAGGCGCGTTCTGTGTCTGCGAGGTCGGAGAACCTGAGGGGGAAGGAAGGGTGGGTTACGGTGGTGAGAGAGGTTGTGCGAGTAACGACTAGGGGTGAGGTGAGGTGAGAGAAGGCAAGGAGAAGGAGGAGGAAAAGTACCTTGAGGGAGGGGGGAGAATGAGTGGAGGACATCGTGGAGCGGGGGAAGAGAGGCGCTCTGGAGGAGCTGGACGAGGTCCGGGGAAGGGAGGAGGCAGACGTGTGGGCTGAGTGACGACGGCAACTTCATCTCGACGAATTACAAGGCGAAGGAGCATAGGTCATTTAAAAAATGCATTTCCCACGGTAAATAATTTACAGTAAAATATAATTTTAAAAATTGATCAAAATAGGGCACCGCCACCGAGAAAATCGCCAATCAAAAGCCCAGTCGCCAACCCACCGAGCAGGTAGGCCGCCGTGTTGTCGCCTCCGAATCCCGCTGGTCCAGGTCCGTACACCGGACGAGCATCATAGCTGGGGTGATACGGAGCATACCCACCGTGCGCGCGCATGTACGCCTCCCGCTCTGCGAGTTGCCGCGTCCTTTCCTGCCTCGCCCGTTCTTCCGCACGTGCCGCCTGCTCTGCTCTAATCCGTTTTTGCACTTCGCGCTCCTCCTTCGTACCGATAGCCTTGTCCTTGAGTCGTCCAAACAACCCCCGCTTCTGTGAAGCAGACCCAGCAGGAGCGGGATTGAGCGAATCGGGCTGTCGGGAGGATCCAGACTTGTGTCTGCTTCCCGCCTCAGGGCCGCGTCCCTCCGTGGCCGCATCGTATGATGGCGGCGCATCGAAGCCAGACGCGGAAGACGATGCCTCTCTCGCCCTCTGCTCGGCAAGAACCTGTTCGTCCTCATAGGGGTGGACCCATGTACTTCGAGGAGGGTTCGACCTAGTATCGACCTAGGGAGCGTCAGCCGTGAGCGATGGGGAATCGGACGAAACTGACAAAGAAATGGCGTTTGTAACGTGGGTCGTACTGTCGAATCCAGCCTTCAGGGAGTGACATGGTGTGTGGAGTCCGTTGGAGTCGTTGCCTAGTAGCTTATCACATTATATTCCCAGTTGTGGCAGCACCGCCATCACACAGCCTAACTAGGGTGCTATAGCCCCTATAATGGCACAGCGGGTATAGCGACATCAACTCGGAGCGTGCGCGCGCAGGAACCGAATCGACTCTTGTATCTTTTGGATCTTCTGTTCGTTGGACATCTGCACGACGCATCAGCAGCACCCACATCGAACAGACGAGAAATCCGTACCTCGAAAAACAAGTGCATTTCTTTCCGTCGTTCCTCGTTGACCGCTTCCTGGCGTGCAATGGCGTCCACAAAGTGACGCAGTTCCTCTCTTCCCCCACAGCCTCCTACAGCATGGATCCTTTTGGCCCGCACTCTGCCACCCATGCCCTGGCTCTTCATCTTCAAATCTGACTCACCCGTGGCCCATTCCTCTCGGATACCCCAGTCATCGTCCCCTCCGCGAGATGACTCGGTCCCATCCGAGGCCATCCGAGCGGCGGCTGCACCCCAACCACCTCTTTGACTGGCTTCCCAGCCATGCGCATTCGACTCCCGTTCACCACACTGGCTGGCTACACACTCGTCCCGACTGGGCCGCCCCCACACCGCCCCGTCGTAATCGCGATCCCCTCCCAACATTCCCAGCACTTCATTTGCAGTCCTCCATCCTCCATCGCCCTCCATCTTTTCCAGGAACTCTTCCAAGCGGAGCACTTCGCCCCTCTCCGCCGCGTCTACACCCCGCTGCCAGAAAGGCACCAAATCGAAGACATGGTCGACGTGGGCATGCATCTCCCATTGTCGCAGACCCTCCGAGGTAAGGCGACCATGGCCGATCTTGTCCCAGTCGGACTCGTCCACAGTCTGCAAGTGGTCGCCCGGAACACGCACACCATCGACGCGATTCGCATTCCTATCGTCTTTCACTGCGGAGAGCTTCTCTTCGTGAGCGGTTTGTTCGTGATCCAAAGCGGCCTCGAAGTTAGGGAAGAATGATTGGCCTCTATGAGCTGCAGGACAGATAGTACAGGCCCATCCTCGACCTGTTATCGAGAGCTATCTCAACTCTTTGGTCGCTCGGTGGGAGCAAGCAATCACGGCTCACCCCGACGCTTCTTCAGCGACCCTCGTCGAGCAGAGGTGGGAGTAGGCATCAAGTCCAGTGGGCGTGTTCCTTCCGCGACCCCATATATGTCAGACACACCACCCTTAAATGGGTATCCAGTGGAGTCCAGGCTACATACTGCGACACACGTGGTATATTATAGTATTCATTCATCGTACTCGGCGATCAATTGTCGGGTCCACCTACTGCATCGCGCTTTATGAGCACCTCTAACGGTAACTCGATCAGGAGGGTCCAGGATGTGGATTGGTCCACGTCCCATTGGGCCACAAGGTTGCGGGCATTGTAAAGTCACCAGGATTTCCATCGTTCACAAACTGCGGAGCAGCCCATAAATGTTACCACACTGTGTCCAAGGAGCACGTGTACTCACGGCCAACCTGAAAAAGTGGGGCAGTCCCGCCTCTAATCCAGCAAGGGAAAAGTTGACAGCGCTACCCACGTAGCGCTCTACGTCGTCTACGAGGAGGGAGAAGCCGTTCCAGCCTTGTCTAGTTAGGCTGTCAGGGATAAGAGCCCAAGAAATTGTTTGATTTGCTAGTGCGATCGCCGAATCATAATTCGACGAGTCGGTAAAGAACGTTGGAAGCGGCGAGCCTGTTGGCCCATCATTTGCGAGCTACAGGACGGTCAGCTTGACGACGACGACGAAATTCGAGACGCACATCTGCCGCTGTCTGCAAAATGGAGCCGAACCCGTAACCGGCAACGTCGTTTAAGAACGTTCCAAGCAGGAACCCTTGATAGATGGCCGAGAGACGAGTGGGAAGTCCCGTCCCGGGAAGAAGCGCCATAGCGATGATGTAGTGATGCAAACGGAGCTGCAAACCTGGCAGAAGTCCCAGAACGAGAACGACTAAGCCACCCACGGCATGCCAACCCAGATAGAATGGCAGAAAGCCGGTTTTCCGGATGATACGGATCTGATTTGTCACGATGACGAGCAAGATCAGGACAATGATAATGAGTGCGACGAGGCCACCGGACCGCTGAGTAATATCATGCGCCGTTAGACGATTGATAGGTATGTGCGACGTGGTGAGGTTCGTGAGGACCCCAGTCCAGTATGGCGCAAGATACCAGATCGTGGCCTCGAACGGAGCGTTTGCAAAGACAGGTAGTGTGAAGCGAACCGCAACTCTCCAAAAACCATAACATACGAAGAGTGCCGGAAGAAATGCACCGAAGGACACGTCCAAACGCGGTGGTATAGCCCCAGGCTGCGAGAAAAGAGCTATATGCCAGAAACCGATGCACACAAGGCACCAGTACAGTACGATGGCTTTAGGTCGGAGGACGAGGAATAGGGCACACGTAATCAGAATGTTGAAGGCCAGGGCAAAATTGCGAAGGTCTCTACAATGAGTGAGTGAAGTACGCGACGAGAATCGGAACGACAGAGGGAAAACAGAGGGAAAACCGACGGAGGTGAGACCGGATGCAGTGACAGGGAGGTAATCGGTGAAGTTCCCAACAAGCTGAACAGATGCGCAGCCACCTGTTACGTCGTTGATGAATCCACTGCATCCCTTCCGGTAAGTGTGTGATTCCGAACAGCACGATTGGACTCACGCTTGGATTGCAGAGGAGCAGACAAAACTGTCACCTCTGTATGTTTTTTGCGTGTCTCCACCGCCCACTAGAAGAGGAACGAAGTTGAGTTCTAAGTCGCCGACAAGACGAGGATTCTGGAGCACGACGGAGCCACACTGAGCGGGACACCGGAGGTCGAAAGACGTGTTCGTAAAAGGGCCACATAGTTCGCCGTTGAGACCGCAAGCAGCATTCTGCGCCCAGAAAACAGAAGTACACTGGATGAACGAGGAAGCGGGTGTGAGGAACCACTGTGCACGTGTGAGGAAGGCAAAGCCGGTGATATAGGCTGCAACAAGAAGGACGAATAGCCATGGTGTGGTAAGCGGGCGTGTGAGCCGCAGTAGAGTAGGCTCAATTGCAACGGTGAGTGCATGACCGCGAAAGGTATACGTGCGACCGAGGAGAGGGACAGGGACTAGGATGGGAATGATGAGACAGAAAGGGACATAAGGGGGCTGGCTTACTAGGGAGGTCTATCTTCGGTCTTGGCCCTCTTATGTAGATGTGTACTCCCCGAAGTGAGCGACGCAAACGAGGCCATCTGGTGGCCAAAAATGCGCGGAAAGCTGTAAAGCTGTGCGGGGGCTGCGGACAGGGACTGTCTTCGTGTTCCGTCTTTACCACTTGTGGGGTCGAGCTCACATGGGTGGACTGGGAAGGGGTAGAGGGTCGGGTCAGGACGGTTTCGGGTTGCATGATAACCAAGGTCACCCAAGTCCGCCGGTTATATACAAGCGCCATAAACAGATCGACTAGGGCTATGCTATTTGGTATCTCATTCCACAGCCAGGATATCTCCCATTGTTCGCCGTCACATCGCACCAACTAGTGGGGCTCAGAGCACGTTCAATGAGCGGAATGGAGCACTCACTGTAATCATAGACCAAGCGAGCGTGAATAGGCCCGTCCTGCTTCTGGGGCGAGGTGAAGGTGACGCGTCTGACATGTCGTCTTTCCCCATTCACGATAGAGAATCCCCACGTCTTGTTCGGGTGAGAATTAGGCGGTGAACGAGGACGAAGCAATCACCTGCACCGCTCTCCATGCGTGTTTGTTCTTACCGGGAGTGCTCCAAGAGTCGACGTACACGACGTGGTCGTCGATGGTGTCCTGAGTCCAGTCTTTTCTCAAGAACTCGTCCGCGACCTCCTCTACAGGAGTCCTGCCCGTCTTTTCAGTCACAAGACCAAAGACATCATCTTGCTCCTCGCGCTCTCGCAAGTCCAGAGGACGGTTCTCACTTGTGCCGGGGATGGCCCCAGAGAGTGTCTGGTCGATGTCGATGTGCTCGACGCCGGCTTCGTCCGTGTAATGCTTTACGCAGAGGACGAGGGTGAACATGGAGATCGCACGACGTTTGAACCACGACACGCCTTGGAGACGGAGAATCTCGTCAGTATTGTCGCTGAGGGACTTGTTCTATCGAAAGCAAGATGAGCGGCGACGAGAGAGGACGGATAAGAAAGACTACCATGGTGAACTTGCCGCCCATCGCTTTGGTGGTGACATGGGATGGAGCTGCCATTAGGCTGAGAGCAAGCGATGCAAGCGCATTTTATACTACTCCTAAGTCAGCGGCTTCTACCGGGATTACTGCCTAGGCTCAAACAATGTCACCACCCTCCAGACCGCATCCCCGCCCCGCTCCCAAGCAAGCGGCCCCCTCGCATCGTCGCCCCCAAATTCAACCATGATCCCATGCCGCGACCACTCGCACCAGATATGGATCGACCCGCTCGACGGACCCGCTCCACCACCCTTTCTGCTTGGCTCTCCCAGCCGTCCCACCAACTCCTTCCCTGTCGTGTCTTTGTCAATCGTGATCACAGCTGGGCTCACCCCTGTCAAGCGCAGCTCGATCGGTAGACCCGGATACGCGCGAAAGGCAGGCTCTGTAGATCTGGCTGGTCCGTTTACGCTGGGGACATTGTAAATGTCTACCGCCTCCAGCCGCAGATTATCGTCCTGGAGCTGCTCGCGTCTCAAGCCGATCGCGGGCTTGTACCCGTTCCGAGGCGTGAACTGGAAGCTGACGCCGAGTATCGAGTAGTTGAAGTAGACCATGTCAGGGTAGCATTTAATCTCTGGCGTGGGCGTGGTCCCCGTGGACAGCGTGTCGAGGTACTCGGTGAGGACGCACGCAGAGGGTGCTTTGCCGACGAGTTGGTCGACGTTGATGTACATACCTCCAAAGTTTGAGCTCCGATAGGACCTTTTCCTCATCGTCGCCCTCAGCGTCGAGCACCGACATGGTTCGGCCCTCGCCAAAACTTGAACCGGACGACGATCCAGCACCCAGACCGTCCTGGGTATCCGCTCACAACCCTCTCCGCATCGCCCATTCCGTCCTCCACAGATCTGTCATGTACCTCTTTCCTCCCGCAACTACTTTCACGATTGCCTCCCACCTCGTCCCCTTGTTCGTCTGTCTGTCTCTGATCCCACTTATTCTCTCCTTCTCCCTCTTCTCCGGTTGGTATATCTGGAAAAGCGTTCCTGTTGCATGGCAAGTCCCTATCTATCTTCAATACGGGTCAGTCTCCTTTCCAGTTGCCCTGCTCTTGTTGACCCCGTTTGCAGTGACGGTCCCCTGCCCTATGCCGAGTTATCGCTACCTCCTCTCTCTACCGCTCAACCATACGACGTTTCTCTTCAGTTGATCCTCCCGGCGTCTGAAGCGAACTTTGCACTAGGCAATTTCATGGCCACCCTATCGCTTTCCACGCCTTCCAACAAGACACTCGTCACGGTAAGCAGGCCAGTATGTTCGTCTCGTTCCCTGTGTTTCCTTTATTGTTCTCACGTTGTCGAGGCCATTGTACTCCCTCCCAAACGCGGCACTTTCACGCTCTCCGCCACCCCGCGCCTAATCAATTTGGAAGTACCATTCCTGTCCTCCCATGTCCCCGGGACTTCAAAGATGAACGCAAGAATAGACCTTGGCCGCAGGGACGGCTGGAAGAGTTTAGGTACTGGTGAGGGTCGCGAATTAAGTGTCTGGAATGCGGCCGTGAAGGGTGCAGTCAGGCACCATGGAATTCGGTACGCTCTCCTCTCCTTCAACCTAGTGGTCACTGCGGAACTTTCTCCTACAGGGGTCTGGTGTCTCGCTTCCCTGTCACCTTTGCAATACTCGCTTCTACCGCTTTCTTCTCTCTTTCTGTCATTATCCTAGCCGCATGTATCCTGCCTGCGGCTCAGTTGCCCATCTCCGTGGATCAGACACTTCGTGTTTCCGAACCCAAGGAGGACAGGCCCATCCGTATCCGGAAACGCCCGCGCAGAAATACTGCTGGTGAAGGCCGTGTTGCAAGCTCCGTCCGTTGTAATCATGCTCGCTCCAGGATTCTTAGTCACAACATCTACAGGTCTACAAGTCCGAGGATATTCACGTTGATATTGATATTCCTGCGTCAGACGGTGTCTCTCTCAAGCGACGGCGATCACGCGTGTCCGATGCTCTCTTAGATTTTGAAACTTAGGTTTCGCTCAGTCGATCAGCCCGTTGTGTCCTGCAGGTGTTAAGTAAAGACCGAGAACTACATGTTCGAGTGTTTAATCAAATTAGGCACGAGTTAATTTTCGTTGGTAATCTAGTGTATTGTTGCCATCAGCTCGA
>JBBPKC010000010.1:93684-134713 GCA_038089055.1 Tylopilus aff. balloui | reverse complement strand
TTAATGCCGTCCATTACTACACTGGTTGTTCCAGGTACATGCCTTGCAACTTGAACACTTCTTGAAGAGTTGCTAACCCCATTACTACTACTGGTCTTGTGATACCTCGTCACATACCCTGCCTGGTTCCGCAACAGTCGGTGCATGTCGAAACCAGTTGCAGCGAAGAACTCAAGATCCACTGGTGTTGGGCACCAACGGGCTTTGTCTGCGTCCGAGTAGGGACTCACTTCGTGCTGAGCTGGTCAGCATTTAATTATTCAACATCGTAGAATCGCTCGTAATGCGCGCAACTTCGAGACCTGGTCAACATATCAAAACTGCGAAGAAGCCTCGTTTGCAGACATTCCCGACGAGTTTAAGGATGACGTTCAGACAATTTTCAACACCCATAAACGCATACCCAGATATTACCTAGACAAGGTCCCTTCCTTCAAAGTCATTCCTGTGGGCAGGTACTAAATTACAAATAACAGACCAAACTTAACGCTAAATACGACAGCGACGAACTCCACAACTTCCTGAAGTCGGCTTCCGACGTATCACCCCACCTGTTTTCGGGTAACCCAACGGTTCAGGATAACGAACTGATGGAGGGGGTCTGTGTGGTATACCTCGCATGGAAAAGACTCCGCAAGATGAAAGCCAGTAATGAGAGATGGTCGGAAGCTGACTATGTTGCAAGTGTGTATGTCTCGCCGTGTCAATGATTCAACGCTTCGATGCAGTACTACTAACGATCACCGTAGATATAATGTCTTTCGGAGCCCCGCCATCAGGAACAGTATCTTCAGGTCAGAAGTTTCCAGCCTCCATCCCATGTTGCTCTATTCTCATGTTGGCCAGGGTGCAGTGCACGGTTTCTCTTCCGCAACCACCTAGCGTTGTTACCGATGATGGCCACCGCGTTCTGAACACCAAGACGGCTACGCCCGACTGCGGAGTGTTCCTCCCTGCAACACTGACGCGCCCTTTATCGCAGTCTGCAAAATCCCCATATAAAGTTCTCAAGAATCTTCCAGTGATCGCGAAAGCTGGGACTGCAGCAAAAGCGTCTTCTTTTCGGTATCAGAGTACTCCATGTGCTCAGCTCCCTGACACGCCCGGGTTCGAGTTTGCGAGCAGCTTCTGGGAGGACAAGAAGCCAGTGCATGCCTTTCCCGACGACGCTTATCGTCAAAATCGTATCGCGACGGCTTCCGCTGCCCGCCATCTTCACTCGTTGAACGTGAAAAGTTCTGTCATTGGACTGATTTGGGCAAACGGGAGAGTACGAGCACATGTCGACTGGTGTGAGGTTGTGGATGGAAAGCCCGTAGGTCCAAACATTACTAACGGTTGCCACACTCAGGGCTGTTTTCCTAGGTTGTCGTGTCGGTTCCATATTCGCGTTCTGGGGTGCATGGAGACTCGATGTCTGATCGACCGTTCCATGAATGGGACTTGGCTAATCCAAGTGACATCCTCCAAGTCTATTTTCTTGTTCGGAACATTGATGAGTGGACTTGCAGTCGATTCCATCGTCGAGTTGTCGAAGGTTTGAATCGCTTGGTGGAAAGTATCACTCTAAAGGATGGGACATACGTACCCTGGAAGTGGGTTGGAAACGCCGCCATGTCTGGATTGACGGTGAAGGTGCTCAAAGAGAATGCTGTCGTCTCTTTCACTACCACGTCGTCCGGACCTTCTCCGCCACCGAAAAAGGACAAGCGCAGGCGAAGGAGACGGTCGAGCCACTGAGTACCGAGGAAGACGTTTGAAGCGACGATAAACATTCTTGTGCAGTATATGACACCAGCGTTCATGCATGTCTTGTTACAAAATTTACGTGTGGTTCCGACCGAGCTCGTCTCGTCTATTTCCAAGCGGAAGGGATTCTAGTGACCACCGCAGCCCACCTCTCTAGCCTGCCGGATTCCCAATCTTCGATATACGAAAGAGGAGAATCGGAACGCGTCTCTTCTGCTCTTAATCTCTTCTCGGCGTCGCACCAGAATAGAACCCACGAACCCATCCGTATATGACCCGTGCTACGCTCAAAGTACCACTTGTTTACCGGATTGTTGGATCGGCTGCGCCATACGAGGTCTCGGCCTTCGCCCTTGCCTTCTTTGCCGCCATTGGGGTTAATGGAGAAGGGGTCGCCCAGACCGTACGATTCGTCGTGGAGGGCGACCCAAAGGAAGTCGACGGTGCCATCGCCTTGATGACTTGGTAGGACAGCGAACTTGTCCAGGTATGATATTGGGGGTGCAGACGAGCCGGGGATGGGCTCGTTTGTAACGACGGCTGCACCCACGTAGTCTCCTGCAACTATGACGAAATCAAGGCAAGACCCTAAACGTTTATAGAAGGCGTCGGCATCAAGTGTACGTTGGAAGGAGGTTTGAAGCAAATGGTTCAATTTGGCCTTGTCAAGGCTGGCCAGATCGCGGATGACTCGTATGGGTTGACCGCGGCGGAGAAGGGTAGGGGTGTCAGGGGTTAGCTTACGGTTTCCTTGCAAGAGCGCATGAGGAAGGCTGGAAGAGACGGCGGGCTTGTTTGTGATGAGGTTGGCTATGAGGGAACTAGGGGAACGATGTGATACTATTATGGCAGAGGAAGTCGGAGGCATGTAGGACAAGCAGGTGTGAGCGAGGGCCAAGTTTGAGAGGGCGGAGGGGCGGTCCCTGAGCCAAGCGGGATCAAAGGTATCACGGATGTAGGCATACTCGGAGGTAAGATTGATCAAAAGATGTGGATAGCCAGAGCGTGCGTAGGAAGGGACGCCGCCTTCGCGGTTGATGATCATGAGCCGCATGGGGGTGAGGTTGATGTCCTCGGAGTAGTCCGCATGCGGGTCGGACGGCGCCGACTTGTCACCGGCCTCGGCCATGCCACGTGCGAGAGCGGCGATAATGTCGTCGGCACAGACGCGGGTGGAGCGGCAAAAGGAATCGAGCGCGAACGGGGGGATGACGGGGATCTCGCCGGCACGGAGGGCGGACCGAATCGGCGCGAGGTCGTCGGGAAAGACGTGCGCTTCCGTGCCGTCACACTCTCCCGGTTTGGGACCGAGCCGAACAAATGCGCCGAGAAGAGGACGCGCCTTGGCCCCCTGCGATTCCAGCGCGGCCACGACGCGATTCGCCTCTACAGCGATCGCACTTCGCTCGCCGTCGTCTCCCCTCGGCAGCTTGTCGTGCTCAATAACGATCACGCTGACCAACCCGAGCTTCTCCAGGTAGACCATCCCCCGCGCGATGCTGTCCAACTGGCGGTCGCTAAACGGCCCCTGCAACTTCACCAGCGATGTGCGACAGTAGACAGGATCCAGGATCGAAGATATGACACGGCTCGTCTTTGTGTCTAGTTCCGTGGAATTCTCTGTGGTCAGTTCTTGTTCGGGTGCATGGCGCTCGACGCGACGAGCATGCGCGGCCAAGTCGAATAAAGACGGGGCAGGGGCCGGTTTTCTATGGCGGTGCGGCTGTGGAATACCAAAGCTATCTAGATACGACTTTGTGTCGCGCAACGAGGGATTGGCCCTCAGGATGGAGAGAATGAAATCCTGTGTCAAGGATGAGCGATGCGATGACAGGGATCGGAGTGGCGACTTGCGCTTTCTGACGGATCGAACTCATCGCCTTCTGGGGGCAGGAGGGGAGGGGGAGGGTGGCGGAGACTCCGGATGGTCTGAGGGAGTGTGAACTGCATGCTATGTCTCCAAAGTCAGGCAGACATACTGCATAAAGGGCACGAAAAGTGGCCCGGCGTGGATAGAGGAGACTGGGAGGGGGCTTAGGGAGGAAGAACATGCTTGAGAGGAAGTCGAGGGCGGAGGGTGCTTTTTAGCATGTCAGAGTGGCAGTCGAACAGCAAGCTGAGCTTGAGCTGTATTTGCTGTGATCGCACATTCCCCTCATCGACGCATCCATTGGCTCGACGAAAACACATATAAAATCATCGTCACTACGCTCAGAACGTCAGAATACGAAAGTGTCGTCCATGCGACTGTGAAAACGTCTCAGTCAGCTTCCAGCAGAGACGAAGCGTACTTACATCCACCAGTATGATGCTGTCCTCGCTGCACATCGCTTCTGTAAACACAGGCTCACCCTCCAACGGTGCGGCCAGCTTTCTCCTAAACACCCGGTAAGGCAGCCTCGTCCTCACCTCCCCCACAAACACCCTGCTGCTCAGCACATTCGTGTCTCCAACATGCCACTCAACCCCGTGCGACCCCCCCTTCTCCCGTCCCATATCCCTTCGGATCCCAAGCTGGTTAAAGTCCCACACCTCCAATATCCGCGACCCCCTATGTCGATTCTCTTGCCCGCTGCTAATAATCGAACTGAATCGAGTGCCAAACACGTAACACACCCACATGTGTGAATGCGGAGCCTGCGCCATCATGCGCGTTCCATCGGGTCCCCATTCGGACCACTCGAAATGATGCCGCGTTTCGCCTTCCCTGAGCGTGTTGACGTGATCTAGTAGTGTGTTCGACAACACAAACAGGTCGATTGGAGATACGTCTTCGCCCTGCATGACCCAGATCGTCACAATATACAGCCTCGGCCCAGGTCCGATTGAAAAGGGCACCCGAACACCTGGATGCGGCAACCAATCTGTGCACGGGTCTGACCGGATCAAGAAACTCAGCGGATGAACCCAAGGATAGCAGGCTGGATACAGAAAAGCGCAGAGATACTCGACTTGGTCGAGTTCCGTCCTTTGGCCCTTGCCACAATCCAGGTCTACCACGAACAGCCGAGGCCGAGGGAGGTTGAATACCACGCCTCCGAAGACACCCACCAGAATAAGCCGTTCGGTAAGAAACGCAAACGCCATTAGGTCGATGGTGTACGTGCTCTGAACGGGAATCAGGGTGAACTAGCGCGTTCGTGGTCATCTTGTCTCACCAGAAGCGTCTCTCCTGTCTTCCAGTTCCACACCACGAGCTCTGATGGTGCAGCTCCGTGACTGACAAAGTGCACAGCAACACGATCACTGTGGATCTGGATCATGAAAGTCAAATTTGCGGTGCGCAAGTCGACGTCGTGCACAAGCACGGGCGGCCTTGTGGCCAATGGGTGCGCCTTTCCTGTGGTCAGTGAGCGTAGGTGTATCGTGATTTCTATTCGAGCATCGTGCGCACTGGGACTCGAAAGAAATAGAGATACGGCGGTGCAGGATATGTTGGATGTGTACAACTCACCGACGAATAGGCTGTGAAACAAGGATGAGGAGATCCTGAGCGGGATCCAATGTAAAGTCTCGCAAAACGAAGTCTAACTCGAGCGACCAGACATGCTCTTGGATGCTGCGGTAGTGAGAAGGGAGGCGACGGAACACCAGGCCGCTGCCACCCAAATGGTTGGACTGGACTAATACGCCACCGTAGAGTTCATACAAGGAGCCCTGCAACATGCGGACATCTTTCAGTGCAGTCCACTGCAGGGTGTGCCATGCCGCTTGGCTGTTCCGGAGCTTGGCCAAGCGATCGGCGTGACCCATGACGCTCGAGGGACCATTTCGCATGCCAGAGGCAGCCAGCTCGATTATATACTGGCAAGCAGCATTCTCCTGTGCGAGTGAGCGGAGGAAGCGGCACGCCTGGAATGATGGTAGGATTAACTGGGGGTATAGTGGGGGCGATGGGAGTACTCACGAGGCTACAATTGAGCAAGTCACGATAGTCAAGATGCGACAATATCTGGATGATGATCTCGACGGGGAGGAAATCAAGTAGCATAGCGGTCAGCAAATGAGCCAGTGTCAGAGCAGGCCCGGATTTGTATTATTGGACCACGTGATCTGATGGGCACACCACCACAGACCGACTCACATCTCTTCTTCACATCCACCTCCTCCATGTCGTTCGCAAACGCGCCGCCGTCGTCTACAAAGGTACTTTTCTACCCTCGACTCTGACAACATCTCCTACTCACATATACCTCCGTTCAGTTTTATCAAGAGGACATCGTCAGGCGAATTGGTTCGCCGAACACACAAGGCGTTGTGTTGGTAATGCTTGCTGCTCCCCGTCCCCGCTCCATCTCTCACTCGCTCTCAGCGTTGTTGGCATGACGCAGAAGACTTACCCCCCATCCCGAGCCCTCTCATGGATCCGCTCCTCCGTCCCCTGACCCGCGGTGAGGTTGGCGTCTCTTTCCTTCCAGGCGGTCTCCGCGAGATTGTCCTAGAATCGGAATACGAGCTCGTCGATCGCACATTCCAGCCAGGAGATTATTGCAAACGCAATCTCGATGACGTCCGCTCCGGCGTTGTCGTTAGCACCAATGTACAGGCCAGGCTCGTGCACGCCATCAGCAGCGAACCCGCAGTGGGCTGGAGAGCCATCAAAGATCTTCGTCACGCAACCACCGTGAACGCTGGGGACTATGTCGTATATGATGATTGGATAGGGCAAGTGAGAGATTCCCATGCTTTACATGCCATGATCCAAAGCTTACTTATCATCGAGGTCATCGAGGTATGCGTCTTTTGTAATGCGTTCTGCCACTTCGTTCACTCTCGCAGCTTTTCGACGAGCTTGTCATCTCAGCGTCAGGTACCCTTATTCGGATGCCGGAGATAAGCTCGCGTCTCACAATCGGGGACAAAGGGCTCGTATGTCACGCCATCCTTCGTCCCGTAGGATCGAGTTACTGAAAAAAATTAATAGGATATTTTGCCGCATCCCCTCAGCTTCCACAGCATTCACAACTTGTGTCAAGGCACGCCAATGCCAACAGTGAACGACACCGTAGTTGATCTCCAGCATACTGTACTCGCCATATGTTGGCTGGCATTAAACCAGATGGTATTTTCGTTCCATATTTTCTTCCCCTCCTCTGACTCGATACTTCAGCTGGATCGTGACACTATGTTGAAAAAGCGACGTCCAGAACGCTTCTGGCACGGTCAAGATCTCAAAAAACTCACGGTTTTAAGGACAAAGTCCGGTGATATTCGTGTCGGCGACAAAGTGGTTATCTCCGATGACGAGACCATTCCAATCGTGTCATTTGATACCGGGATTGAGGGGAATAGCAAGATTGACAGCCGCACACTGTGCGTCCAGGAGACGCGGACAACTGTGGTTGTTCTGTGGCAAGATGGCTCGCGAGAGACCTTAGCATCCACAGACCTAATCCCATACTTGAATGTTGATGAGTATGACTGCTGGTATGTGCCAATTGCTCATAAGAGGATGCTGTTCTAATATATCAACAGGCCAGGTGACCATGTGTTATGGAAGAACGAAGATCAGGAACATGTAGCCATAGTCCAGTCTGTCAACGCCACGGACAGAGTCGCAGTCATTCGCTGTGCCGATATGGGTGCTTTGGAAACGGTATCTGTCCTAGAACTTGATCCAAATGGCACAGGAGACACGAGTCCCGATGCGTTACACAGTCAAGGTTTCGGCGTACGACGAGGAGATTCGGTCTTTGTACACCCGGTGGGGACCACCAACGGGTTTGCACCTCCACGAGTCCCCAAGATCGGTGAGATTGAAGAATGGGTTCGCGAACCGCCAGTACGAGCCGATGGAGAACTTGGTGGATGGAGACGAACGATGGCAGATATGGGAGCGTTAATAGCGGCTAATCGTAACGCCCATCGACTTTATCTTTACGATGTTTCTTTTCCCAACATGGGTGACAATTCTCTCTCGTGGTTCGGGGAAGTTACCGAGGTATGTTTTGCCGTATTCTGGACAGCCTCGTTTAACTAATGATTATAGCTTCATCTCGATGGCTTAGTGGAAGTGACACACCCGAATATGACAGTGTCCATTTTGCCTCTGGAACGACTAACAAGATTATACGACAGCCTCGAGCAGATCGAAGATGATGGTTGGGACGAAGAAGCATCTGAGCGCGACGTGAACGAGGAATACTCAGAAGGCATCTGGCTCCAAGATGCAGACGGTGTTTGGCGGTACGAGAAAAATTCTGACGACGATGAATGGGTAGAAACAGACGAGGACCTAGAAGAAATGGACGTCGACATTCCTTGGGTAGAAGCTGAACCATCGCCATCACCAGGACCAGATGACGACTCGCTTAATCCACCTACGAGCAGCGCTACGCTAGACCTTGTTGACTCGGTCTCCCCGCTCCCCACTTCGCCCTCTACGTCCCCGGAGATGAGCCAAGAACTGGTTGTGAATACCACGGCAAAGGAAACTGTTGAAGTGGATGGTAATACCATGTGGAAACGCTTCGAGATTCTATCATCTGCCCCTCTCGACCACGCTTTTTATTCCACGACTGCTAGCCAGCCTTCGAGAACTTTCCTCACTCGCTTGACCAAAGAGTACCGGGTTCTTTCCAATAGCTTACCAGGTGAGTGGTGTTCGCGAGGCTTGACTACACTTGACTCTGACGACAGTTTGGAAGACTCTATCATAGTGCGTGCATACGAGGATCGTTCAGATCTTTTGCGATGCTTGATCATTGGGCCAGAAAACACACCATATGAGGATGCACCATTTGTCATCGACTGGATGCTGGATTCTAATTTTCCTCAAAGCCCACCTATAGCGCATTTCCTCAGTTGGACAAATGGCAATGGGAGAGGTACGTACGCGTTGTCGTGATTCACGGACATGTGCTCACCATAATCCAGTCAATCCGTAAGTTGACAAGAGCCTAGGAGTGACCTTAACAAATAGCCGTTCATTTTTTCTAGTAACCTCTATGAAGAAGGCAAGGTTTGCCTATCTATCCTCGGGACATGGTCCGGCGATCGCACCGAGACATGGAGCGCGTCAAGATCGAGTTTACTGCAAGCTTTTGTCTCCATCCAAGGTCTCGTGCTAGTAAAAGAACCGTGCGTCATAGCGATTTGTCAGCGGCGTTGCCTTATCCCATAGACTTAGGTGGTTTTGCGAACCCGCATACGAAAAGCTGAGAGGCACGGAAGAAGGCATGGTCAACAGGTCACGATTCCGTCCGTCCAAGGTCTCCTTTTGCTAACTCTTTGCAGTCGACTTTACAGCGAAAAGGCATTCGTCCTCTCGAGGGGTTTCGTTCGTCGAGCGCTTGAAATTCCTCTTGGTGATCTACAGTCAGAAATCAATTGGCTATATTACACTAAGGGAAGACTCGCCAAAGTTCTCGATGATGCACGCCAGCTGATTGAGAAGAGCAAGAATGAACCTGTAGGGGACGACCCCGATCAGGGCCTCGCGGTGCCCCGACTGACTACTGGGGGAATCATTACACTGGAGCGTACCTTGGGAAAACTTCAGACTCTGTTAGGGCGGAGGGATGCTACAGGAACAGTATGATTAATCCATCTAGTATCTCGTTCGGATTCCTCTTGGTATCAAGCAGCAATATTTATCGAGAATGTTGTACGTTCACTGTTATTGTAGCCAAGCGTGGCGGTGGAGCGCAAACTCGCCCAACAGACGATAATCTTGACTGCCCCGTGAGTTCACATGAAAGGTAAACTGCGGAATGCGTGTACAGTAATGAACGAATAAAAACACGAGGAGTTAAACTGTCCGTCCAAAAAAACCCTGCAAACACGAGCAAGTGGTTCCGCCATACCGACGGACGCATTGGACAAGATAGACAGGTTCCTGCTAGCACTGACCTAGGAAGCTGTTCTTCGGGAATGTTTGTCCGTACTGTTCCCATGTTGTTAGGTTCGGGTTGCTGTATGCCCCGAGGTACCTTGAAATTTGTTCAAGGATGCGTAGATAGGGTTGTTAGAGTACACTTACTGGTTGATATAAGCCGCAGTAGGAAAATCCTTTGGATCGCAACCAATGTTGATCGCATTTTTTGGTTGGTAAACACGGATCCAGTCTATCTTCATGGTCGTTGGGAACGTAAGCGCCGCAAAATCGGGGTTTTGGAAGTTAGGTGATATCCCCAAATTGGCGATTAGATACTGTGAAATGCTTTCTGTTACCGCGCACATGTAAGAAGGGTGAAAAGGTACCATAGGTTCCTGCGAAATTGGTCTGTCCGAGATCTGGGTCAACTCGTCAGCTGCCATTCCGCTTGCGTCCAACGTCCAAGCGACCTGGTCATTTGTAATCCAGGATATGTACTAATATCATGTTGAGAGATCAAAGGGACAAAAGAATTCATGTTGTACTTACACCGCCCTTGGACGTGTAACCTGGGACACTATTAAGCATTGACTGGAGTCGACGCAAAGGGAATAATATGCACCTGGCTTATATTCGTATCCATATGTCGCAAAGCATCCCGAGGTTAGCTCGTAGCAGGATTGATCTGCGAGTTTTCAGCATGTCACAGAGCGTTGCGCATGAGGATGGCACCTACTTGTCGTCGTCACTGCTGACGTTGCCTGCTGGAAAATACCACCGGCGTATGGGTTCAGTTGGGTCAAAGACGGGTTCACAATGTTGAAATTGCCAGTGGTATTTTTCCATTCATAGGCAGCATTCATGGGCTAGGTGAAGATGGGTCAGAGCATGCGGTCCATCACACGCTTCACTCACAGCCCACTGTGCAGATTGTGAGACTTGACCCTGAAGGGGGGAACCCGTGATCTATTTTCATCAGCAGGGTCAAATGGGTTGCGAATGACGACACACTTGGGATTCGAAAATATCAATTTCTGGTGCCGAACGGCCGACATACGTTCCGTCCGAGTGGACGGGTCCAGGGTGGGATTCACCTTTACAAGTACATCGCGACAGACGCTGACCGGGAAGATAAGACAAGGCGTTTCCATGGGCCGGGTCACCGTCTTCCAGAGCCGCCTGGGGCTGATTATTGTACGTTTGGTTCGCAACGGTACCGACGTCACAGCTGTCGTAAGAATAGGGCCACTAGAGAAAAGTAAGGACTTGACAGGATTGAGCCAGAGGGAAGACCCGAACCATGCCTTCCAAAGAAGCACCATGGCCCACACGGCCTAGCAAGGGTGTTTGAGTTAATGAATCAATAATCTGGTATGGTGTACTCGCCAAGGTTGCCCATCGACCACACTGAAGAAGAACGTTAGTAGACCGACGAGGAGAGAGGGCAATGTGGGAGAGCAAACCTGCAGGCCAGAGTCCTAGAAAGGCACCGTGGGGTTATCAATGCGTAATACAAAACGGCGAGCGATCTGCTTGCACGTACCGACTACGTTGTTAGCGCCTGGTAAAGTGACGGATGCTAGTACCATGCCGCCTGTGAAGCAAAACTTGTTCCAAGTAGAAATCAAACCGCTGACGTAGTTGAGATTGTTCTTTGTCCGCTGCGCCAGAGTAATTTCGAGTGCACCACCCTTTGTTGTTACCTGATCAGGCCAGTACCACTCCAAGTCGTTGGTCTAGTTTGTAGATCAAGGGTGGTGATGGGTCGGGGGAAGAAAGGGAAAACCTACCTGCCAGTAATGGAGATCGACGGCCTCCCAGTATGGGTCATCACCGGGCCAGAAGGTGCGGTTATCCGTGTTGAATTCGTCGCTGAAGACGAGCTGGTACTCGGAACCGTCGGCAAACGATGCGACGGTGTACGCGGAGGAAGGGGTCTCGACGTCGATGAGACCAAAGTTGTTCGGAAACGTAGGGATCTAGGGGAATAAGAGTTGCTGTGGCACAACGCAGTAAGGGACTGCTCGCCTGGCCGCTGGCGTTGATGCCGCCTAGATTAAAGCCGCCCGCGTAAGAGAGGGGGTGCTTGGTGAAATAGGATATCAAGGGGTATCCAGCACTGGGGGAGGGGTGAAGAAGAGGGGGAGAGGGAGGAGAGGGACGTACAAGAGGGCGACGAGGCCGACGGCGAGGAAGAGGAGACAGCCAAGGTTAGTGAGGCCTCGGTAAGTAAGGACGCTGCCGCCACGGTCGAATTTTCTGTCGCGGCGCGGGTCGGGATTGTGGAGGAAATCGTCGGACTCTGGGTGGTTTGGAGAGATGTCGGCGCCCCAAGATTTGGGGTCGGGCGAGAGGGAGAACTGGAAGAAAAAGATGGGTGAGCAGGCAGGAGGGAGATGGGAGGGCATGCCTTGTCGGAGATGGACTGTACTTGTGGTGCGGATGACCGGCCAGCGGCTGCGGCGGGGTAAGGAGAGTCGTTCTGTGGGGGGTGGTGAGCGGGAGGGGGGGTTGACAGGACGAGCGTACGAGGGAGCTGAGACTGGACACTGTGCGTATGGAAGGGGGAGCACTTGCGAACGCGGCCTGCACGCCCTGGGGGGCTCTCTGCGGGAGGAGACTCGCGGTGGAGGGCGCGTTCGACGCGGCCTGGGCGTAGAACGGGCGGGCCATGGAGAGAGTACAACAAACACCGTGAGAAACGTAACCATCACCTCCCCGTCGTCTCCATGCGCGCAGCCACCGCGTCGCACATGTCGTCGAGCGCGACGAGCAACTCCCGCGCCCGCGCCCGTCTCGACGGACGTCCCCTCTTCTTGTCAAGCTCCCCCTCCACCACGACCTGACGCGGCAGCGCTCGGGGGCTCAGCGGATGCATATCTGCGCGTGGCAGGATCTGGAACACGCGTGCTAGCTGGGACTGTACATACACGACGTGTGGTCGAATAGGACGCAGAAACGCGGTATCCAGCGCGTCGGGGAGCACCCGCATAGCTTGGTATAGATCTTGGGTAGCACGTCAGCAGGGATCGAGTCTGAGCAGGCATGCGCACCGCAAGTGACCTGTAGGTGCCCAACTGAATACAGGGACGGCGTTGAGGCAGACGGCTGAGTGTAGAACATCGTGTACAGAGCAAACAGCGCTGCAGCGCGATTCAGGGGTGTCTCCCTAGCACCGATCCGTTCTGCAATGCATCCAGCGAGTGACTAAGACACGCAACGAGCACGCTCACCAGAAAACAGTCGCAGAGTGATACTGAGAAAGGCCGCACGAGAGCGCGCGTCGAAGACCTTGAAGTGGATCCACGACCAGCCCTGCGACTGCCAGACGTGCTTGAAGAGGGCAAAGGGGTGGCTGTTGCTGCGTGCGTACTGCTGTGCGTACCGGTCGACGAGGGCGTCGATGTCGGCGCGGGCGGCGTGGACGAACGGGGAGGAGCTGAAGTAGGCTGGCTGGAGGACGATCTCGCCGCGTCCGCTCGAGGGCGGGGGTGGGACCGACATGCGGGATTTCCATTTTAGACCGCGACTCGATGGCGCCGCCGTTTACACGTAGCCCGACATGCTTTTTCTGTCTCTCCCCAGTCACTCCCGCCGACGCCCGCGCCTTTCTCTGCCCCCATTGCACCTGCTGGAACAGTTTTGACGACAATGGCGAAATCGTGTCCGACGAACCTGCCATGCACGACGAAAACTTGAACGTATCCTCCTTTGCCAAGCGCGGTCCGTCCCACTTCGCTCCTTGCTCTTTCTCCACTCCTCACACCGTCCATTTGCAGCCTCGCCGAACAGGGACAGACTGCCAGTCACATTCCCCAATCCCCCGTTCTGCCACACCTGCCAAACAAACCAGATGCTCCTCGTCAACCTCCTCTCCAACTACCTCCCACCCCCTCAGGCAAGTCCTTCCCCCCGATCCACATCCACGCCAACCCTCGTTTCACAGCATCCCGACTACGCTCAACGCCTAGAACAACTCCCCGCCTATCGCCAATCGCTCCACATCCGGTACCCCCCTGTCTGTGTGAATTGCCTACCCGCAGTGGAAGACGAGATAGAGCAAAAGAATCAGATGGCTCGAACGAAAGCCCTCGGTGGCTGGCTCAAACAGAGCAAGAGGAAAGAAAAGCAGCGCGGCCCCGCAAAGGATTTTGAGAGGCTGGGAGTACGACTCGCTGTCTGGCGACTGAGAGGTGCTTTATGGTGGTCCACTCTCTTGTCCGTAATTGTCGCTCATGCAGCAGGTAGGCCCCGTCGCTCTGTATGTCGAACGCCATTGACTTCATCTCCTAGCGATTCGTGGTCACGATTTCCCACCCTCCCTTGCGGCAGCCATCCCTGTGCTCCCTGTTTTCTGTCTCATCTCCCTCCTTTATACGACCTGGGACCCAACCTACTATCGTTTCAAGAAAGCAAGAGTGCAGGGACGCGATGTCCGCGTCAAGGGGAAAACTCGTTACATCGTAGGTTTCGTGTCGTGATTCGGCTGAGTCGAGCGACTCACAGTGCACAAGATTCTTCAGGTACTCGTCTGGCTCTCTAGATTCGCCACGTCCATTCTCCTCGTCCTCTCGTGGCAATCCCCATCTCGGGATTATCTCCATATCTTTGCATATCCGTCATCGCAACGTGTTACCACATATTGTTCAATATCTCTCATCCTCGAGTCGTTGGTATGTCGTCTTTTCGCTCGTTCCTGAACCATCGACGCAAACGAAAATAGATGTTCTCATCGTCATTCACTGTCTTGCATCTACACCGGTCCCCCGCCATCCGCCTCACTGGGACGTCCTCCGTGCATGATACTCCCGAGTCATCAGCACACAGCGCACGTGCCTCCCCCATACCCACTGCGCCTGTCAACAAAGAGCCAGACTTGCTCGCCTCCCTCACGCTTTCCTCTAAACCACTCATCCCCTCTGTTAACCCGATATTTGGTCACCCTTCCTTACTGTCTCCCACCCCTCTCCCGACTGCTTCCCAAGCGTCTCCAATCAAAGTTGACAAAAGTCCAGACGAAAACGCGATGGATTGGACCCCAACCATCCCGTCTCCCGTCAAGGCCAAGAACGCGGTAGGCAACGACGACGGCGCTTGGCTGTGCCCACAACGATTTTTCCCTCCCGAACATCCCACCGGCCTCGAGAGTCTGTTCGCGAACACCAAGCTCGATGAAGACGTACGTTCCGCTGAGCCCACCACCCCTGTACAGAGGGCCCTTTGGAACGCGAAAGTGGTCGGATGGTCGCTGGCTGCGTTTACTATTGTCTTCATACCTCTAAGTACTTTTGTATATCACAAGTGGATGAAAGGATGGATACAGTGATTGATACACATCCATATCATTGCGCAGGTATCTCGACTGTACCAGGAATGAGTACTCGTGCCGATCAAAGCAGCCTATCATTTAATTTGCGTCGGTGGGGCCGAATGAAAGGAGAAACAAACCTGTGGGTATGGACGCATGGATACGTCATCAATCAAGGGATCAAATGAAAAAGACGTGGAAAAAGTATCTAATTGCATCGTCCAGCAAGCAGTTGAAGTTGAAAACCCGACTATACCCACCCAGCTAAAGTCATCCACACCAGCTGAGCCTAGTATCCACCGAACCCATGGTGGAGAGGAACACCGTATTGATCGTACAGCATGGGTCGATTAATACTGGGCGCTCTTCCGAGAGACTCGTGCATCATCGGTTGCGGGTTGGGACCTCGGGCAAGGTCCGCGTACCCGCCAACGGGGGCAAGATGTGCAGGTCCTGCAGTAAAGTCGTGGTCGGGAATAGGGTTGAGTATTGTGGTACCATAACCACCGACTGTCCCTCGCACTTGATCGTCGATATGACCACTTTCGGAACCGGAGTGGAACGAAGACGCACGCGACAATGGGCGATGCTGGCCTGGCGGGCTGACGTCGTCATTTCCACCGGGCTGCCAGTCGATAGGCTGCATGCGACCCTCGAAATCAGAGGAGGGCCTGAACTTCCACTTGCGAATGATGGTCCACACGATCACTGCAGCACCAACAGTCGCAGCGATGACGAGGAGAACTGTCATAGCCGCATGCGACACGCGTGATGAGGACGAGGTTGAGCTGGTTTGTGTAGGTGTCGGGACACCGCTACCAGTCACGAACAAGGTCGACTGGGATGGAGTTGTAGCTGGTGTGTTGCTAGCATTGGTAGATATTTGAGTACTGGATGAGTAATTCGATGTGGATGACGAAGTGGTATGGGGAGTGGACGAAGTGGTGCTTGACTCGGTAGGCATGAGCCCACCCAGCAGGGAGCTGAAAAGGTCACTTCCACCGGTCCTGGAAGCGCCCTACGAGATCGTCGCTTCAGTAATTTAGACGACGCGTCAAAGGTCGGGCTCACCGCTGACGTAGAGGCCGCTGTGGGAGGGATTCTCTCGGCGGATACGGAGTCTGCGAGTGTCGTTTGGGCCTCTGCAGAGGTATCCTGGGTGGGCTGGACAGTGGGTGATGTCGCGGGTGTCTGCTCGTCCTGCGGGGAGGCCTGGATACCCAAAAGGTCGACGGGTATTCGTTTCCTCACGAGCCGAGCGAGGTCGCCGTGGTCACGGCGGTGGGTGTTGGTGCCGGAAGAGGCAGCGACAGCCAAAGTAAGGGAAAGGTAGAGCAGGAGTGTAAATCTGAACGTCGCCATCTGCAGCGACTAGGTTTTGTCCGAATGTCTAGAAGACAAAGGGGGAGATTAGGGAAAGAAACTGTTGGGGGTAAGCGAGAAGAACTTACGGGAAAGGAACGTGGCCAAGGAGCGACTGACGGTGGAGGTGGAGTGAAGGGCTTGTTGTCCTTGTCAACCACCAACTCACACGTCCTTTCCTAATCCGTCGCACCAACGAAAAAGGAGCAACATTCCAAGTTACAACACAGAACTACTACCAGGCTACTACTGTCCTAGCCGTCATCTCTCGAGATAAAAAGTCTCTGCGAGAAAAGAAATAAAGAAAGTCCACACATCCGCTTCCATGAAAACCGAAAACCACCTTACGGGTGGCTTGTCAGCGACCACTGGCTGAGTGGCACGCTGCCCGGTTGCACGTATGACGAACTCGACACACCCGGCCACTGGGGAGTCAGGAGCACCTCCAGGGTATATTGACCAGCGGGCAAACTGATCACGAGGACAAGCACACCTGTGTTGGGCTGGTCGGGGTACCCGGCCGGAGTAGGGGGGTCTGACGGCAGACGCACAGCCTCTGCAACGGAAAACTGTGCCCCTGTCGGAGGATTCAATAGCGTAGCCTCCATAGTGTTTGATCCGATAGTCAATGTAGCGGTTTGGCTGTTATTGGCGAGTGAGATAGTAGCATTGGTGTGCGCGCGCCACATGACGGATGCCGAAGCGTTGATCTCATCTTGGATGAGCACCTGTTGGCGCTTGTTTAACACGCGAATTCCGCGCGAAAAAGACGTCCTGTATACGTGTTAGCCCGCGCCGATACTGGTAACAGCGGACTTACACATTAAAGTACGCACTGGACAAGTCGGCGGTGAAGTACGCCTTTGAATCGCTAGGTACGTTGAAGACAGTGCTTGAACCCTGGACAGTCCCAGCAGAATCAAAGTTTACGACCGGTGCAGCCATCACGTTTTGGTTTCCCCCGCCAACCAGGATCGTGTTCTGACCTTCTGTCGCCTTGCGATAGTACAACCACCTCTCGCTATCCTGCGCGTCGCTGCTAAAATAGCCCGCAGACAGATAATCACCATCCCCGAGTTCTCCAAACCAACGGGTTCCCAAGGCATCAACCACAAAATCACCGCAATCTAGGTCGTTGTGGGTCTGATGACCTCGGAGCGTCCCAGCCTTCACCGCCACGAACAGTGCATTCTCGTCCGTCCAAGAAGACCGCATTGAAGCCCATTGATCAGTGCTATTGTCGAAGTAATGGTCAAGAGCAAGACCATCCCAAAATGCTCCGGAAACCGCAGGGTTATACCAAAACATGCTCCACGGGTCTGCAACATCCACCTGGTCGCGTTGGAAAAGCTGGTATCGGGGCATATTAAACACGTCACCATAGAAGAGCAGGGGGTTAGCGGTTGCTGTGTACTTGTTCGGGCCGGTATCACCATAGTTGAATAGAGAGCCAGGACCAGTGGCAAACATGTGGAAGAGCCCAGAGAGCTTGGTGCCAGAGTTTACGTCAAGTAAATTGAATGTGGAACCAGTGGCAGTCAGGAGCGAAGATGCCAATTCGGCGTGACCTGTGGAGCCGAAGTACCAGTAGTCGTTGGTTTCCGACCAAGTACCGTCACTGCTGGATCCGAGGGCGCAATTCTGAACGGCATTTGGAACCGTCATACTAAGAAGTTGTTGGGCAATACCAGTCGTGTCATCTCCGAGGATGGCTAGCGAGCCCATAGTGAGTCCGTTGTTGCAAACACAATTCCAATTGCCTTGTATGTTGTTTCGCCACCAACCAAAGGAGAGCGGATCATTTGCATCGTCGTACGCAATGACACCATTGCTAAGACCGTATTCGACCATAGTGAACCGGATACTTGCGAGCTGGTCCGGGGTCCACTGATCGTATAGCCAGTCGTACGCGACGGCGTAGGCTGCTGTTAACTCTGCCGTATCCAGGAAGTGGGTGGGGTTCCATTTAGTGCTATTGTTAGGTCCCCAGCCACCCGTTAAGTTGCCAGCCGCATTCTGAAGTACGTGTGAGAGAGTAGATACCACATGCGAAATGATAGCCAAACCTGCAGCTCGGTCCAAACCCTGTCAAGCCATTTTGTATCATTGGTCATCCGATACACGTACGAGAACGCCTTGACACGTTGCTTGACCTGTCGAGCAGGGTCCAGGATACCGTTGCCGCCGTCCAAGACATATGGAACGGGAGGCAAGCTCATATATTGCGAAGCGTTCGAAAAGATGGTGTTATTCCAAGAAGAAAGGTATGGGTCGTTTTTGATCAAGTTGGGAAGAACTTGCCACTTGTAGGAAGGGGCGATAAGACGAGGGCGATCAGAGCGAACTTGAGTAAGGCTAGGGTTGGAAGGCTGAAAGGGATCTTGCGGCCAGGAAATGTTGGCATTTGAAGTGGAGATATATGTGGGGGTGCTGAAGGCTGCAGTGTTGGTCTATTGATAGTGATTAATGGTTGGTAACATGAGAGGAGACCTGAAGGATACGGACGGTCTGGGGGTAGAGCGGGAGTTGGTAAAGACCGTCAGTGCCAGTAGGAAATATCCCAATAGAATTCTTAGCCTGGATGGCTGAGGAGGCAGCGCTGGCGGCATTGCTGGCCGAGGCGTGTTTGCTAGCACGAGAGCCAAAAACGCCACCGAGCACGGCACCAGCGATTACAAGGACGGCGACGGGGATACCGAACTTGATCCAGCCGCTGGTCTTATTCTTCTGTGGTTGGAGCGGAGTAATATAACCGGTGGAGGAACTGTAGTATGGGTCACCCGAACCATACGGGGTGTTTCTACTTATCGAGGAGTAATTGGCAGCCATTCTAGACGGTGGGCCAGAAATGTGGCCAAAAGACAAGTAAAGGAGAGACGGGTAAGTATGAGACGGAAAGGCGGACGAGCGACGGACGCGAGGCGACGAGCTGGTTTTCAGCTGGCAACCAGGTTCTCACGTTTCGAGACCTCCTTGTCCACGACAACTCGTCTATAATGCGAACACGTCCGAGGCGCCAGCCTGCCAGATTAACTTCATAGGTTTTGTAGATTCTTGGTAGTCACCCACTCACGGTCAACCTTCATCACAGACATCGGAGGTATGGCAGTATCAGCCAAAGCTCAATGATCTGTGCTGATCTTGCGGCCAGTAAATCTAACCGATCCCGTTTTTCGAGGCATCTATCACGGCAAGAAAAAACATGAAGGCATGTTCATCGGATCCATTGCATGATGATACTGAAAGTAATATCCAAAGACGACCTTGACATCATACTGGAGTGATCATATCTTGCTGGCGTCAAATCGATGATCATTACAGGAGGCAGCTTGCATGACTCCGAGCTCGAGTCGAGCCTCGCGAACCAAAAATGTCGGTGCCCAGCCCGCCTCGTCTATCATGCACTAACCTTCTTCATTCTTTCCAGGGCTCGACGCAACCGTCGGATGCCATCCAACACGTTCAAGGGAGTTTGATCAGCATCCTGGAGGTCTGGGTGCTCATCTACTTGCATTGGACAAGCTCATTGGCGATGAACTACGGCCGAATGGGAGAGTAGCCGCGATTGGGGAATGTGGCCTTGGTGACTATTCTGTGTTCTCCGGGAACGTACAGGGACGCGACTCACTCCCTGCAGATTGTGATCGAATTGAAAAAAGAGCAGCAAAGGCATTTCCGTGAGTGTCCGGTGCCAATCTGAAGCATGGTCGAAAACATCTATCACGCACGTCAGGCAGGCGCACAGCTCGTACTCGCCAAGAAATACCACCTTCCTCTATTCCTCCACTCTCGGGCTGCCCATGCTGATCTGGTCAGGATTCTCAAAGAGGAGGGATTTAGTGAGGATGGAGGCGTGTGCGTCGGCGCAAGAGGTGGGGTCGTGCACAGTTTCATTGGGAGTAGTGAAGAGGCTGTAAAGCTTGTGAGCACCTTTTGCGAGTCAATAACGTTGATGGTCGTATTGACAAAGAAAATATTCGCATGGGATTCTGCATCGGAGTCAACGGATGTTCCGTGAAGACCGAACAGAACCTCGAAGCATTGAAGACCATTCGTCTGGATAGACTTTACTCGAAACTAGTAAGGTGTTAGACGACGCTGAGACGAATTGTCGTAGACGCGCCATGGTGCTCCATGACCAGCACGCATGCCTAGAGGGGGGATCTGGATGCCTTGCCAGTCTCGCTACGCTCTCGTTATTTTCCCGCGGCTGTTCAGTCAGAGTCGTGTGTCCCCGGAAAAGCAGTCAAAGGGCGGAATGAGCCAACGTCGATTGGAGGAGTCGCATGGGTAGTGCACGGGTTGAACGAGACCATATCGTTTGAGGGGGTAGCGGAAATGGTGTACGAGAACACCGTACAGCTCGCAGTGCTTTACAAAAATAATGGCAGTCGCGACTCGTCACGAAGTAGTAGGGTTACCTAGCTACCATCCGTGCCCTCAACGTTTATGCTGCCATTCCAAATCGTCGCATCAGTCGGGAAGCTTGCAGCCATCAGGCTTCACGAGCACGGCCAACTTCGACTACAAGATATCCTTCGATGTTGCGGACTCTCGGAGCGCACATTTTACTGTATCCTAAAGCTGTGACGCGAAACCGGAGATGTTATCAATCCAACACTTACGCTTCGTGGTCGGCCTCGTCTTCTTGATCGTGGTGACCTTGACTTCATCCCCAACCTGGCCCGATCCTATCCCGAGTACTTCCTCGATGGGCTCCTCTGGCTTGTCAAGAACAACTGCTACATCTCCATCAGCTTCACAACAATCTCCCAGGAACTCGAGCGGGCCGGAATGAGCCGTAAGAAACTTCGTTGAATTGCTGTTGAACGCAATGAAGACCTCCATATGGATTTCATCGCACGAATGGCTCAGTATGAACCTCAGCAGCTCGGATTTATTGATGAGACATCAAAAGATAAACGTATATTCTGTCGTCGATACGGGCAATCTATCAGTACAAGTCTATGAAGTATGTTTAGCTGAATATATGCGCATTGGTCGCTCACCGGCACCCCTCGCTTCCATTTCTTTTCATCGGAGGTATTTAAGGCTGATCTGTGGTTTTCCTTCTCTAGGATATCATTATCAGAGCCTAGGACTGCATCATCTTCAAGTTGGTCATTGTCAGTGTGATCGGAATCTGACTCTAACTCGTCAGAGTCACTGCCGGTGATCGAATAAGCCTTCTTGAGGAACTGAAACTTTTTTTTTTGACGGGATACAAAGAATGATAGTCTCGCGGGCAGCCATCCTTGATGATTCTGAGTAGCAGAAGAGTTGGTTCGCCGACGTGTACTGACAGAGTACAATGTTTACCAATCAGTCAATTTACGAGGCGCGACTGCCATTAGATCCACAAATGGCTGTAAATAGTTAACAATTGGTGTACCCTGCAATTCGCTTTTGAAACACACGCAACCAGGCTGGCCATGTCAAATCTGATATTCACCAGCTCTACCGTATGTAGCCTCCTCTCCGTCATCGGACTTGGCTGGTATGTAGTCTTGTGGTCCATTGGTTTGCTCGGATGTAGGGTAGGGTGAGCTCGTTGCTATCGCAAGAGGTGACAGTTGATATTAACCACGTTTGCAGGCGTGCACGATATCGTCTCCGTCCTCGTTCTCCTCTCGCAACATCCCCAGACGCACCTGGCGTCTCGATTTTACGCCCTCTCAAAGGCTTGGATACCAACTTGTACGAAAATTTGGAGTCCACATTCGTTCAGGAATACCCGAATTTTGAGATCTTGCTCTCTGTTGCGGACGAAGGCGACCAGGCTCTAACCACCGTCAGAGAACTCATGAGCCAATACCCCCAGGTCAGCGCCAAAATTATTATCGGTGCGCATCTTTCGAGTTCCATCCCTCACAAGATCATGTACTCTATATGCAGGCGAGGAGATTGTTGGTGTTAATCCAAAAGTGAATAACCTCATGAAGTCATACCGACAGGCTACCCATGATATCCTTTGGGTCATTGACTCCAACATCTCGGTTGCGCCCGGAACGCTTGCACGTGCGGTGGACATTCTCAACGAATCGTTCACGTCGCAGAATATTTCCAAGAAGCGCGTAGCTTTGGTTCATCATGTTCCGTTTGCGACCGAATACCAGGGGTATCTTGGTGCGCAGGTTGAAGCGGCGTTTTTGAACACCAACCACGCAAAAATGTACCTCGCGATCAATACTGTCGCGATCGAGTCTTGTGTGGTTGGTAAATCAAACCTCTATCGTCGTTCCGATCTGGAGAGTGTCAACGGATCATTAAAGCTTCACAAGGAAACGGGCCCAAGGGAGGGCGAATACGGGCTTGCTGCATTTGGGTCCTTCTTGGCCGAGGACAACATGATTGCCAGTGCCCTCTGGCACGAACTAGATGTTCGACACGACCTTTCTTGTGACGTTGCACACAACGCAATAGGCAAAATGACGTTGACGGATTACGTCTGGCGCCGCGTTCGATGGATACGTGTTCGCAAACACATGGTTCCGGCAGCTACTATTCTCGAACCATTCACAGAGAATCTGGTGGCAAGTTGTATCGCCGCTGGGAGCATTAATTACCTTTTCGGTGTGTCGCCGTGGGTCTTTTTGCCTATTCACCATTCTGCATGGTTGTGGGTTGACTTGGACGTGTACGAGTCACTTGCTGGCTATCCACTTCCCGTTAGTCAGCGTTGGCAGTTTATCGGGGCGTGGTGCATCCGAGAGATGCTGACCCTCCCTATATGGATCTTGGCCGTGTGCGGAAATGGAGTTACGTGGAGGGGCAGGCGATACCAGGTTTTGCGGGCTGGGCAAGTACGGAGGAGCACGGCGGACGGGACTCGTAAGGGGAGCTTCTGGAGATGGCTGCGGGGCCAAGGAGGAGATTCCTTGTCCCCGTATGAATCCTTACCCGTTGATGAGGCGATCTGATGTATGCGACTGGATTGAGATTTACAGCAAGGATAAGTATTACGGTCAGATTATGAGTGATACACATACGGCGAGTGATGATTAGAATGTACAGGAAAGTGAGCAAGGTTGATGTATGCATACAAGGGATGAGTGGGTGTCATGAAAGACGAGATGTATGTGAGAGGTCCATGGTGCAAACGGGAGAATCATGAAGAGCTGCTTTTGCCTCGTCTTGGCTTTGCTTTGCCAGGAGACGGAAATTGTGAATCATGACGATTTCATCAAAGAAGGCATCAGACCATTCATCAGCGGCACAGACATCAAGAGCTGATGTTCGGATTCTCATATCTCGGCCATCACAAGTTATCTTGCACAATAAGGATTCTAGACTGGGGGAGGTAGAAGGCTGTGGGCTTTGCCGTGAGTCCCGGGCATCCTTCTGGCGCTGATTGGAAAACCAGTTCTTGACTTGATGGTATTCTCTTGACAGACGGTGAGAGGCAGATGAGTATAAAGCGGATGGTAGACGCGCACCTTCGTATGATGATGCCAAGCTGAGAGACCCATGCTTCGTCTGGATAGGGGGTGACTTCGTCGTAAACCATCTGCATCACCATTCTCTGTCGGACGGTTGCGGGGGTCTTGCCCGTGGAGGGGATCGCAAGAGCGCGAGTCTTGAGTTCGCGCACTCTGAGATCGCGCTCGGAATGGGGCTTCGAGGGAGCATGGGAGCTGGAATGCTTCTGGACCCTTTTCCTGAGGCTATCTTCGGAGACACCGCGGGCATTTGACTTTGATCGAGTAGAAAGAGAAACCGGATGTAGTCTGAACCTGAGAGAGGGTGTGGCTCTGGCTCTGAGGGAGCGCCTTGAGAGGGCGTCGTGAAGAGAATCCTGGGACAATGCGAGGTGTGCATCGACGTCCATGGGGTCTAGAGATGCATCTCTGGAGGAGGAGGATATGGGGCTGTCGGCGGTGAGTGAGCCATTGAAGGAAGAGAGCGCGTCTGGGGAGGACAGCGTAGAGGAGACGGACGTTGTGAGCATGCAGAGACGGACAGTGAGAGAGCGAGATATGTACCTGCTCTTGGTCGTCTTGTATGTAAACTCGTTCTATTAGGTACTCTTCCATCATGACCGACAACGACCACGCCAGGCAGCGCATCATCGCGTCCGTGTTCAACGAAAAGCGTGCAGCCGAGTCCTACGTCGCCCACCTCAAGATCTGGGAGGACGCTCCAGACGGTCAAGGAAAAAAGCCGCGCTACATCATCTTATCCAGTTCGTGTCCTCCTCCCCCGCTCACGTTCCCCCTCCCAGGCGCGGTCGGCAACACCGGCTTCATACACAAATCAAAGCTTAATACCAATGGCTCCTTCTCCGTCGGCAAGACCTGGAAGCTCGCAGAGCTCAGGGCCATACACGTCCTCTCCGTACGTCCTCTCCCCCATCTCCTCCCATCCATTCACGCCCACCTTGGCCAGCCCTCCGCCTTCAACATCACCCTTGCCAGGACGTACAAGTGGCAGACGGAGAATGCGGCCGATCAAGCCGCATTCATCAGGGCCATCGTCGACCTCTTCCGCTCCCTCGTCGATGCGCCCCTCCATCTCGTCGGCGTGGATGAGACAACATCCAGTGAGTCTCGCCGTCTCTTCACCCATCCACTCACAGTTTTACCGTAGATGGTGACCCCGCACCACCGACCCACGACTCGTACTGGTCTTCTACACCCCCAGTTTCCTTCTCAAACCGCGTGTCTATCCCGCCCGACAGTGGACAGCCTCCCCAAACGCCGCATTCCCACTCCTTCAAGGCACCATCACGTTCCACGTCTCCCGCGGGTTTCACGACGAATCATTCCGCAAGGGAGTCTGTGGTTTCCAGCGCGTCAGCTCTCCGCCCACCTTCCCCCTCTATCCCTTCCCATCAAACCAGCGTTCCCAGTGCCTTGAGACCAAGAATTGGCCGTCGAACATCCACCGCGACTCCGTCTCCTTCCGTCGCAGGTGCTGCGATCGCGCTTTCGCCTAGTCTCGCGACCGCTCATGCTCGTGCTATATCCCCACGTCCATCCCTTCCAAGCCACACACCTGCCAGGCCGTCCCTCGACTTGCCTGGTACATTATCACCATCTTCGGCTTACCCGACGGAAACACGTCATCCTGCACTCTCTAAATCGCCCGCATCCGTCCATAGGCCCCTGTCGCGTACCGTTACTCCTAAGCCTGCCGAGGTCGCGCAGATACGCCGAGAACATAACAATCGCGTCTCATTCTTCGACCCAGCAAACCAAGCTGCTCTTGACCGGCTTATCGCAGGTGACTGGGGCTCTGAGGAGGATGCCGACGGCGCGGGAGCGACAACAGAGGCAACAATGATCAGTGTCGAGGAAATGCTTGAAGGTTATGATTGGGCAAGTGACGACATGTTCGGCCGGAAGTCTGCGAAGGGGGCTGCGGACCTGGTCGAAGCCCGTCTGCTTGATGAACTAATGGCATTGGACAAGGTCGACCGTCTGACTCTGAAAGTCTTAGCTCGACAAGTGACCTTTTTTCTCGCTAGGCCAACATACACTCTTTTTTAGAGTCCGATGATCGAGTGAACCTTGTCATCAAATACCTGGACGCAGCTATCGGGGAGATTGACACCATGGACAGTTTGATGTCCTCTTATAAGATTCATTTGAACGTCAGTGAATCACAGTGAGACTTACCTTGTTCTCACCAGTTCGGCAGGCTGTGGGAGATGATATCTCTTTCATTCAGTCGCAGCGACGTGGTTTACAAGTCCAGATGCAAAACCAACGCATGCTTCTCGACGAACTCGAAAATCTGCTCGTATGTATCCCATCTGATGTCTACTTGCGGCGTTCTGACGCCAAGCACGCTCAGAAAACGGTCCAAGTAAGTCCGGAAGCACTGGTCACGCTTACGCAAGAGTCCCTTGAGAAACAAAGTGGAATACAACGGCTCGAAGAGGCTGCGACGGAGCTTTACCAAGCACTCCAGGCTAGCCAAGACACAGGTCAGGGATTCACTTGCCGAAGTCACATGGTCTGATATCTGTCGTCAGAAATGGCTGCCACCATGGAAAGGTTGGACGAGTACAGGACATATAATGCTCAGTTCTGCAAACGAATGTTTGATTACCTCTCCATTATGATAGTCGCCCAGGTCAGTTTGATCATCGTGACAACGCAGGTGCCTCATGTCATTGCAAGGCCAAACTTATTCTTGATAATACCGGAGGAATTGTCCGACCGAAAGGACGCGGCCGTCCAATTATATCTAACCATCAAGGGATGGAATCCTATCTTGGCAGATATGCAGGCCTCCTTCTGTATTTGAAGGAGATGGATGAAGCTATGTACTCGAAATTTTGTGCTGTCCGTCGTATTCAGATGCAAGCTTCCAAAGCTAATCCACAGTTTACTAGGCATACTTTTCAGCAGCAAGCGACCTTCACAGCAGCCAAATAAAGGCAATATTCTCAACGTATGCTGGCATGTTAAAAAAAGCTCCCGAGGAAGACGTGGAACAAAGTAAGATGTCGGTCATGTCTCCCTCTCACATTTAACCCGCGTTGCAGGTTTTGCGCAGAGTTATGCAAGTGCGAAAGGAGGTGCTATTCGTCGTGCGGGCACCATTGTGCGTGGGGAAGCGCGAACACGTGAACGAGAGCGAGGCGGGCAAGCAGGCGAAGAGTATGGAGCAAGCGACGTTCGTGTCTCCGCCGAATACGTGGAATTGGCCTTGTTCTCACCCGGGCACAGGCACTTGGTTACATTTTGGAGCAAATCGCCCCACAGATTTATCGGGAGGGCGACTTTATCGCAGACTTTCTTCAGATCAATGATGCTTGTCTAACCTTTGCTGATTACGCTGGTCTGGACAGCTACTTCCGGCGCCAGGCGGCTAGGAGTGCCGGTCTTAGCCAGTCCACCACAAAGCTCGTGCGTGGTGCCATGGACTTGATATTCGGGTTCCTGCCTACTGAATTCAAACAATGGATCGATATTGCCGTAGCCCGAGATGCGCTGTAAGTATTCCCCTTGATGGAGTATGCGCGTGCCCCGACCGAGGACAGGCAGGTGGTCGGCGTTATCGCCTGTCTGGAGCGTTTCCTAGCGGACGCTGATGAACGAGGCAATACGTTTTTCCTTCAAATACTGGAAAAACAGCATCTACGGCTAAAAGGCGCATTCGATCGTCACGTTGTAAGCAAGCGTGGTAAACAAGATAGACATGCTATCGCTTATCACGGCCTCAGACACAGCAGATCAAGACGGTCGATGAGACGAAATTGACGAGCAAGAAACGCAAAGGCGTAGCTCATTTTGTCAAGTATTTCCCAGTCTATGTAGGTCGTGTCGAGCAACAGCTCATTGGTGCGGACGGGCTGGAGATCCGGGGGAGTGTTGACTCGGCATACGAGAAAATTGTGCACAGCATGTTCGAATGCCTGAAGCACATGGCGACATTTGATGGTGAAGGTGAAGACAAGGGCCAGCTCAATTATCATGTGCTGATCGTCGGTGAGTACGACCACTCGCAGGTATACATCGACGGGTATGATGGATCTGTGCAGAAAATATGCATTATTTTGTTGCAGAGATTTCGCAGCTGGCAACTGGTTCTGTCGTCGGGTTTTTGAAACAGGCCGAGGCCATCTACAACGAGAACCTGACTGCATACGTCAAGATCGTACTCAGGAGGCCCTTCGCCAAGTTGATCGTGGGTGGGTCATGGCTACGCAGTGTACAAGCTAACGGTTGCTTTACAGGAGTTTTTTGAGGGGTTGGAGAGGCTACTGGAGACGACGGCACCGAATGAAGTACAGAAGAACTCTAATTATAGCAAGTCGTCCTTGAAGAAAGTACTGAAGGAGTTCGATGGCAAGGACGTGCGCAAGCATATCGATGTGCTTTTCCGACGAGTGGAGAAGCATTTTACGGAAGCGGAGGAGAAGACGACGCGAGAAGAGAGCAGCGGAATCGCACCAGGTACGGTGATGGTTGGAGTATGGAAGACATGTGAAGAGGAGTTGCAACGGATGACTGAGGGCTTCGGTGAGAGAATAACAAAGTGCTACGCTGACAGCAGCATAACCTTGGAGTATACGTCGAGCGATGTCGAGAGTGCCTTTAAGAGGCATCGACTTGATTCATAGCTGAACACTAGTCTATCTGTTTCAGGGAGTGTGATGCACATGATTGAGCTAACGGATTCGAGATTAGTAAAGATAGAATTAGTGTCCAACCCAGGGGGGATCTCAGTCGGTCGAGCGGTCGGGTGGGGTGCTGCTGACGTGTGCGCCAACTGTGTCCTTTGGAGCGAAGGTGGCCAAGACGGAGGGCCCGTAGGTAGACCAAAGGTCGTTGGTACGGTCTACGAGGCCAACGAGAGGACCTGCGGGCTTTTGTACGTCACCAGACTGGGTGGCGGGAGTGGTCTTGTTCAGGGTGCTCCAGACAAGGTCGAGGAGGGCGGCGATACGAGAGCGACAAAAGTCGATGGCATTGGTCTGTGCGGAAGCCACGGCGAGATCAAAGTCGACTTCGTTTGACGAGAGCCAGGGCTGCAAGAAAGCATTGTAGACATAGGCCGAGCCCTGAAAAGGGATTGAGAGGGAAGGGGGCCTGGTGTGCAAGGGAGACGAACCTCTGTCTGTGGGAGCGAGATGTACAAGAGGAACAAAGTTCGCAGTTCCCAGTAAAAGGGCAGCCTGGGGCGTGTTTCAGGACGTGCTGGGACGAAGGAGAGGGAGAAAGGCAGACCAAGAGAGGACGAGACCGAGAGTCTGTTCGAAGGCGAGGAAGGCACCGATGACCGCCCAGTAAGTGGTGAGTGCGTGGAGGGAGTCGGCGGAGGGGGAGTGGGCGAGAGCCTTGTAAGTGGCGTAGCAAGGGAGAGCCAAGGCGAACCAGGCGCTGTTGGGAGTGAGCGGGGTGTGAAGGGGTGTGGAGATGAAACGCACCCGATGAGGTGTGAGAGGACGGAGAGGAGCATGGCCGATGTGGATGAGCTGGAGCTGGCTGGACGGGGCTCTCATGTAGTCTCACGTGACGTTTAAAGGGCCATCTCGTCTCACTGAGTGTCGGTCGCCACGTAACATGGCCCAGACACGCTGGCACTCCTCCTCGTCTTATTGACTTCTGTTTGCAGTCTCTCTCTCTCTCTCTCTCTCTCATCTCTCCTTGCACGAGATGGATCCTACTGACAAGCCCATCCACAAACAAGACGTAAAGCCAAAGACGCTCAACCGCGTGCCCCGTATGTCCCTATCCCCCCCCTCTCCTTCCGTCATCTCACTCCCCTATCAGGCGCCTGCGTACGCTCTCGTCCTTCCCCGTCTCGCCCCACACTCACCTCCCCCCAGAATGCCTGTCGGAAACAAAAGATGCGCTGCGAGGGCGCGGACAACCCCCCCTGTCGCCGCTGTCGTCATGCCGGTCTCGAGTGTCTATTTGAGAAACCCTCCAGAGAGGCAACTCTCACTGGCGAGGCCGGCTTGGAGTATGTCCCGTCCCCCTCCAATCCTCCCATCTCTTATCTCTCTCCAGGCGCATCCGCAGCCTCGAGGCCCACGTCTCCGATATCAGACTGACCCAGACAGCAATCCAAAACACCCTCCTCGAAATCGTCGCCCACTTGCGCGGAACCGCCCCCTTCACGCATCGCTCCCCCTCCACCTTCTCTCAGGGCCAATATACCCACTCTCCCACTCTCCCTCCCGGCGCGTCCCCACCCGTATCCGCACATCCAAACGGCCCTCCAACACCAACCGCTTACCAACCAGCCATCCCGCCCATCCATAACCACCCCTCTCGAGACTCGAGACCCGCCGCATCCCATCCCCCCCAATTCCCTCACGCCCAGTCAACAACCACCGACTTTCACCCCCCTCAGCCTTCCTCTTCTTACACTAATCCTCCCACTAGTCAGCCATTTCCCTTTACTCCCTCTTCGGGTGCCGTCCTTCCTCCCTTCTCAACCATCCGCGCGATTGGCGCCCAAGGTCCCTCTACGATACGATACCCCGATGATTCCCATCGCCCTCAAGGCACCAAGAGCTATCCCCTTCCTGCGCCTGCAGCCCCAAAGCGTATGCTCCCACCTTCGTCGGATATCACCAGCTCCGACTCGTCCGAAGCCGAGGACGAGGATAGTGCGGAATTACCTGCATCCGGCCTAGTCGCGCCGTGGGAGGTCTTGCGAGGCTTGGCCGATGTCGCAGCCGAGAGGGCTGCCAAGGTAAGTACCGCCACCCCCAAAGTTTGTTTTCTCATCAACCCTTAAGGAGGGTGGTGAAGCGAGCAGCGAATCTCACAGCAGGACTCGAACGCCCTCCCCTGGGGGCAGCCGCCCAGCCAAGAGGAGGAAAATTCGTCATAAGATTCCGCGTGCGATGGCATTCCCTGATGGTAGGCGTCTAGGTTTCACTAACTTTGAAGCTCAACATCAATTGGCGCAGTCGTCACGCAGAACCTCGTACCCGAGCACGAGGCCCGCGAATTATTCCGAATGTATGATTATACTTGACGGGTTACGTTGCAGCTCATCTATCTTCATAGATTTTATACCGGTTGCTCTACATTTTTGCCCATTTTTGATTTCCGAGTCGACACTTTTGAAGCCCTTCACCACCGTTCTCCGTTTGCAGTGGATGCTATTTGTATGGTTGGAGCTCGCGTGCGTGATGGAGGAGGTCAGCTTATTCTCAGTCTGCCACGTCTTTTCACGATCTATTCGCAGGAACACCAAGTGAGACATATAACCGGTGCCTAGATGCAGTTCAGAACATATCGCGTGCGACGCTGTTCTCATCCGTGACCCGAGTGGAAGCAGTTCAGGCCACGAGTAGGCATTTTATTGCATCGAGGGTTTGTGGTCGTGATAACGTCCTCCAGTTCTCGTATCAGGTTGGTCTGACAATGGCTGGCTGAGCGGCGGTCATGCCGTACGGATGGCAATGGAACTTTGTGAGCTTTCTTTCCAGTCCTCTTCCGACATTGGTCTTAGGGGTTTCGCAGCATTGCACAAGGCATGGCCAAAGTTGCTTCGACGAATGCAAAATAGAGTCAAAGGCTCGGACGGGTCCGAAGACAAAGATTTGGTCATCGCTTCTCGTACTTGGTTTTGTTTGTACCTTTTCGAGCACCAGTAAGTCTCATCATCATCGTCATCAGTGGTGTAGCCACAGGCAACACTTCAGGATGTCCTATGGTACTGGTCGTCCGGCTATCCTCAAGGAGGATGAGAGCATATGGCAGTGCCGCCTACTTTTGCAGCATCCTCTTGCAATCGAGGACGACATGCGTCTTGTGTCTACTGTGGAACTCATGACAATTCGGGAGAACGTCCACAACAAACTTTCACCCTTTGACCGCTCCGTGGATGAAGCTACGTTCGACGTCCTTCGCCAAGCCGATTTGGACTTTAAAAACTGGTACAAGACTTGGGATCAGGCCTTTTCACAGAAGTATGAAGATGCAGGTGAGTCCGCAATTCTTGGTTGGTGTGTGGTAACCATAATGTAGTCGTCAGCCTTTTATCGTCAAAGCTTACAAATCCAACAAGTACACGCAGAATTGTTCCATAACGCGACAGCATTGCGAGGTATCAACGGCCCGGAAGATGTGCAGAAGATGCCAAAAGCACAGAGGGACCTCGCGATCCGCTCCATTCGGATCGCGCGCCAGGGCATTGATATCACCGTCAACTCTCCTTCGTACAGCGAGGGCATGAAATACGGTGAGTCGACCCGCTATTGTGCGTTCGCAACGAGTTGACGCTGTGTAGCCGTCCACTACACGCACGCTACTGCTACATTTGCTGCCTCTTTTCTTCTTAGACTGTCCCGCCTTTTGTAAGCACCACCAGTCCCAGCCTGGCTCGCATATGTATGGTTTATTTATTTTTTTTAGCCCGACTGAATGCAACGTACAGGACACACGACTGCAGGTTGAACGATTAGCAACCTTGATGTCTCAAAGTAAGCCCCTAGTCGCCCCCCGTGTACTACTCTGACACTATGAATCCAGTCCCTGGAAAGCGTTACGCTCTCACACTCCAACTCATGCTAAAGAGGGGCCAGAAACGGAAGGCCACATCCACTACACATTCTCCGGAGATCCCACACGAGCCTCAGCGTTCAACGCCCATGACGATCGAACAGCAGCACCCAAGTGTAATGCATCATGAATCGTTCTCGCCTGCGTATGATACGTCGTTCGCCGGTCCCGAAGCGATGCCTCAGATGCAAATGGGAGTGATCCCCCACCAAGTTACTGATGTGGACAGCATCTGGAGGGGATTCGAAATGACTTCCAACGAACAGCTACCTGTCTGGATATCTGACCAAAGCCTGGGCGGTAGCACATTCTCACAGCAGGGCATGAATGCCTTCTTGCTCCCAGCAGATTATCTCCCTCCCGCACCACAAATATGGTAAATTCTCCAGATTTGCCTTTGCATTCCGAACAGTGTCTAGTATTACTGTCATATGTTTTTCGCTCTGTAGAATCATCTCGAAAGCCGCTATATATTTCACTCATGTCACGTTGACAGCGGCTGTGGGTAAAGGTCAAGTCGAGCTTGCGCTGGAAACCCTCGATGTATGATTTGTGTATTCGGGCAGGTCTTCTGCGGATAGGACTGATTCAAACTCGAACCAATTCCGTGCCAGACCAAATATGACGCCAACAGGCTGTATCGCTCGCAGAACCGGTTCTGTTCCTTGAGACTCTGCTGCACCATGTCGAGTAGCCCATCACCGAAACCGCGCAAGCACCTCGACGTGTTCAGAAGGTCCAACCTTCCTCGGATTCTGTCGAATCGCGAGAGTCCTGTAGATGCTCTCCCCGTTTATTCTGGGACTGCCAGCGGACGACAACCGGGAGCAGACCTGAACCAAACATTTGGTAACCTGGGAGATGGGACTGAAGGGCGATCCAAGAGGAAACATTTATTTTCTTTCTTGTCTGGTCGTTCGAAAGACCTTCCCTGGCTGGATGACGAGTTGTTTAGCAGCGCAAAGACTGCACAGTCGCGACCAAACTGGCCAAGCTCCTTCGACATCCCCGAGGACAATGCCCCTCGCGATCATGCGGCACTTCGTGCTGCAGGCGTCTCGAGTGTACCACATTTCGGAGATATCGAGGGTCGGACGTTTTATCAAGGGGGAAAGCAGCGACTCAACGTCATGAGGCGGAATAAAATGCCAGCAATAATTATCAAGCACGTACAAGGTAGGTACTTGAAACTCGAACCTGTCAGATTGTTGACAGGAAATCTAGATGTTGACAAACGCCGCAAGTTCGTGCTGACGCTAGCAAAATGCTTGCTAACATTCGGCTCACCCTCTCATCGCATCGACACGCAGCTGAACACAGCGTCCAACATACTCGACGCCAAAGCAGCGTTCGTGCATATTCCAGATGTCATCATCGTCACGTTTGGAGATGAAGATGTGGCTTCCGTCGAAACTCACTTTGTTAAGGCCAAGGGTCAGATCGCTTTAACCCCACTGCACCAGGTTCACCTCGTTTACCGCAGGGTGCTACATGACGAGATCACGGTCGAAGACGGAACACAGGAGCTTAAAGCGATTCTCAGTGCTCGCACTATCTACTCACTCTGGCCGCGGTGTATCTTTGCCTTTCTCACGGCCGCCACGATATCTGCCATGGTATTCGGAGGCTCTATCATCGACATGTGGATATCTGGATTCTGCGCCTGCGTTCTCCAGTACTTGGGTCTCAATGCGGCGTCAAAGAGCGCCACGTATGCCAACGTTTACGAGTGGGTCACGATTTGGTCAACCAGTACAAGGCAATCCCGCTTACTGGCTGGTCTGCAGGATATCAGTTGCGATTATTGTCTCCTTTGTCTCACGAGCACTAAGCACGATCCCCGGAGATCTGTTCTGTTACAACGCCATCTCCGCCGCCGGCGTTGTTCTCATACTGCCGGGTTTTACCATCCGTGAGTGTTTCAGGCTTCACACACCCAACTTCCATCAATTGGTTTGTAGTCATCAGCGCTCTGGAATTGACGTCGCGCAACATTCTCTGCGGATCTGTAAGGATGGTTTACGCAATCATATACACGCTCTTTTTGGTACGATCGGAAAGGATCTCGTTTTACTTTTTTTTTTTTTGACTGCGGAATCCGTCTTGCCAGGGCTTCGGTTTAGCCATTGGATCCGACATCTACCTCGTCATCGATCCCCGCGCGCGACGAGCCCTTCAGAAGAGCCGGACGCCGAGTTACAGAGTGCTGCATGGTTCGTTTCATGCCGAAAACGGTACTTTCCCACTTGAGGGGGCGGTGTTTGGGTTTGCCAAGGCGGCGTCCCTTGACAAGAACTATCTGCTGAGAGGTACAGCCACCGTCTCTATACCGTCATGATGGCCACATTTGACGGCATTCAAAGGCTGCTACAGGGAGCCAGATTGGCCGTGGTGGCGACAACCTCTTCCGTGGTGGCTACTGCCCGCCCTCGTTCCAACTTACGCTGTCGTGTCATCGCTGGCAAACATGCAGAGGTTTTGGAGCTGGCAGCTTCTTGTGATGGTCACCTTGGCCTGCTTGGCGTTCACCGCCAATAAGTTGGGCAATATCTTCTTGCCTGATAGCGGCGACCTCGTGTCTGCCTGTGGGGCCTTGATCATCGGTCTGCTCGGAAATTTCTACTCGCGGATTGTTCACGGTACGGCCTTTACCTCAATGGTTACAGGTGTTCTCTTCCTTGTACCGGTATGTGGACCGATGTGCGTCTGTCGCTCTCTCTTAGTCTTACCCTCCAGTCTGGCATCGCGGAGGGAGGCGGCCTCATCGATACTGATCCGAGCTCGACGGAGCAGTACTCATCAGGCTTTTCTCTAGCTATACGGATGATTCGCGTTTCAATCGGAATAACCCTGGGCCTTTTCGTCAGCCAAATCTTTGTCTATGCCTTCTGGCGACGCAAAAATTTGGCCCAGTTTGCGTTTTAGGGTTGCGAGATAGAATACGATTATTGAGTGTACTGGATGTAGGTTTCCCGATGTCTATTAATAATTACAGTGAAGTTGCTGTACAACTAAGGACTACAGTACTGTCGGATGTTATGGATCTCACCGGAATGGGGCAAAACGAAGACATGCATCATTCGACACGGCTTAGGATCCGAACAACTGGTTCAACTCCTCCATCCGCCGTTGCAGCATGTCAGCCTTGCTAAAGTTCTGACCCAAGGTCATGTTGGCCAACTCGGTTTTTTTCCGCTGAACTTCTAGCAGGCGATCCTCTATAGAATTTTCGATGATGAGCTTTACTGTTGTGACGGGGCGTGTCTGCCCCAGACGATGCTTCAAGGTAAACCATGAATCAGGATACAGCTCATGAACATCAGGGATGACATACAATACGATCAACAGCCTGGTTCTCTACGGCTGGGTTCCTGTAGCATGTACTACTTGAGCGTCTTCTCAACGACGGCTCATAAAAGAACATACCAATAGGGATCCATGAGGTAAACTCGTTGAGCAGCAGTCAGGTTTAATCCCACACCACCGGCCTTCAAGCTGACAAGTAAGATTTCGCAAGCGGGGTCATATTTGAGGGCATCCATGGCTCTCGTCCGATCATCACGTTTCATAGTACCATCCAAGCGCTCATAACGAATTCCAGCAGCGTCCAAAGCGTCCTCGATCCTAAAAGGTTACATGAAGATGATACTATTCAAACAAGGCGAGAACAACATACTTATCGAGCATGGTCGTCCATTGCGAACTAGAGGCCATATTCAGCTTCCTCTCGGACAATATATTATTACTTACAATACCACGGTCTTGATAATTCCATCGTCGACCCGCTTTCCGTCACCGTCTACCATCTCCACCTCGATCGAGTTGGGATCATAATTGGTAGAATAAGGGTTTGCCTTGGAGAATTGAATAAGATCGCTAAGTAAAGCTTTGACTTTCGTTGACGGAGTGAATTTCTCCGGCCCCGTTCCCTTCGACTTCTTTTCCCGCTTACCAGGTTTCCTCTTTGACGACTGGTCTTGGGGGTGACAATCAGGCCGTACTTGAATGGCATCCAGGGGGAAAAGCATGGTCCGACAAGCAGAACATGACCGGTGGGTATCCAGGGGAACATCTGGCCATCCAGGATATACGCACGACCGATAACATGCCAGGCAGAAAAGGTGCTGACAGCGAGTTAGGACCAAGGATGACATCAACGGGCTATTCGTCCTTGTTGACGCACGAGACGTTGCCCCTTTTGCCTTCCGGCCGCGCTTGGCTGCTGATGGACCGTCGTCCATGCATACCCCACCCTCACTGAATTGTTGCGTCTCGGATGAAACGCAAAGTTCCTCGCCACATTCTACGCATTGTGTTGTCGCCGCTTCCCTCAGCAGTGCAACGATTGCTGCGGCACGGGACGAGTTGAGACCGTCTCGTTCTATCGCAGCCGCAAGGTCCTCATAACTGCTGGGTTCCGTTGGCTGAACGCCTCCGAATCCTTTGCCCTCGACAAGCTCAAAATGATCACAAATCTGCCGCAAGCGTAAAATCTTCTGCAAGATCCCCACGTAATTCTTCATGACCTCATTTTTGTTCGACAGCTCGTTAAACTCAGCTTTGGATTCCGTAAAGAATTGGTCGTAAATCGTTTGTTCGCGTGGATCGAATTTGAGATACCGGAGTTCGTCTCGACGAGGCGGAAGATTGAGAATTTTTCTTCCGTCGGACGTTTCTGTTTCTTTGGTGCGACGCAGAGTAATGCACTTCATGATGGTCTGCAGTCGGGCAACACCCAGTGACTGCCCATATTTGACAGGGGTTCCAATAAATTCTGTCCAAATGTTCTTGTCATCAAAAGGTTCTAGACGCAAGAACTTGATTAGTGCATAAACGTCGTCAAGCTTGTTCTGGACAGGAGTTCCCGTCAGACAGAGGCGACGGTCAGCAACCAAGTCACACGAGGCACGGCTGCCCACAGTCGCAGTTTCCTTGATAGAGCTGTAGAGTAGTGAGGTAGAATATCTGAGAACTCTTTGGAAGAACATACTGCGCTTCATCCAGTACAACTCTGAACCAGTGGATGGCTTGAAGAGCGCTGGTGGCCTCCATTGCAACATTGGAGAATGACTTTTTTCGTTTCATTCCTGCCCGCTTTGATTTCTGCAACCGTACGATCTGATTCCCATGCTCATCGATCTCGACGCCTTGAAATCCCCCGTCACTGTCGCCTTCTTCTTCGTCGTCAGCTTCCAGTGAAGTGATACTCCGGGTTTGCCTTGAGTACTCAGAAGCCAACGTTGCATAGGTTGTGATGACAGCATCAAAGTCAGCTAGGAAAGCTGAGTCTGGTCGACGCGCATTCCCATGGTATATATATACTCGCAATGGACGGCCACCCACTGGACGGTAGGATGGTTTTGAGTCAGAGCTGGGCTCTTGCTGGGAAGGCGTCATCTGAGAAGGTGGTGTAGCAGTACCAGACGCGTTGGTGGCCGCAGAGCAAGTCATCCCGCCGCCTCCAACTACCGAGACCTCTCCTCGCCAATGTTCGCGGAACTGATCTTCCCAGTTTGACACCGTGGACAGGGGACAAATGATGAGGGTCGCTCGACTCTTGACCTTGATGCGACATGCACGCGCATACTCGGCTTCTGCCCTGTCCTGAGCCTTTGCTGCCTTGCCTTTACCTTTTGCAGAGTCGGATGCGCAGGGCATTCCCCAAACACTCCCAGCGAAATGCATAGCGGAGAGCGTATCCTCTAGCAAGTTTTTGTCTGGAGGAGCGGGAAGCGAAGGTAGCGGCGAAACGGCGAAAGCACGAGCGGCATCTAAAGTGGCAGCAATGAGGGAGACGCATGTGATCGTTTTGCCAAGGCCCATCTACACGGAACGACAAGTTCGTATTCATTATATATTACGATAGAGGAGATGAGCGCACGTCGTCAGCAAGAATAGCTCCTTTTGCTTCTTGTGGTTCATGAAAGAGCTCCTTTTGAGTTACGATGTGGAACCATGATTGTCGTCCAGTATGAGGATTCACCCTTGTCTGCCACAGAGACGAGTACCGGCCATCACTACAACGTTTCTCGTGTTCGCGCTCGAGAAGGAAAGTAAGCGCTTTCTTCTGATGGGGATAAAGAGGTGTCCCAACTTCATATACTTTTCATGGGGTGAAACAGATCAGTGGATGAAGCGGTGATGAGCAAGAATGAATGAGAGTTACCAGGTTCGGTCTCAGGGACCTCATCTCCGCTTCTCAAACTCTTGAAGAGCTCCTCTACTTGACTGCGCTGAACTTCGAGCGTCTTCCCAGACACTGCAGGCGCAATCCAACGAGAGTTACTGCCCCCTGGACCGGAGTAGCCAGGGCGAACGGGGGTTAGCGGTTGATGGTGTCCTCCGGGAGGAGGATTGTGTGGATTACAGTAATGATAGTTGACGAATCGTTGGGGGTCGTATGATGAGGATGGGTGATCGAGTAAGAGTCCACACTGATGAAGATAATTTCCGACGACAGTGATATTGCCCTTTGGAGTGTAAACAAGCATCTGTAAAGGAAGGATAGGGAGCTGCGGCAGGATGAGAGAGACGAGTTCTAGCGGTGCTAGGTCAAAGGGTGAGGGTGCGCTCACATTTGGCATGCCACGACGCATTTTGGCGTCTAATCGGATGAGACCCTTTCCCAACATCGGGCCAAGGTTGGCCGCCACTTTCTGCTCGACGACGCCGAACGCCTCACTCTGGCTTATTTCGCCAGTGGGGGATTTAATGTGCGGGGTTTTGATGTGGATGGTTTCCGTTGTACCCGGCTGTTTGTGAGGGTTGTGCTCGTATTGGAGACGTACGCTTGCCCAATCTGCCTCTACCTTCGTCGGATCATATGGCTGGAGATAGGAAACTGGATAGAGGACCAGGGCGGTGACTGTGAGCTGTCCAATGCAAACGGGGGTTCTTGGGGAGAGATCGTCCGGGAGTGGGGCGGAAAGTGGGAGGGGTGAGGAAGGGGGAGAGGGTGAGTGGGTGAGATCAATGACGTTGTTTGGCGGGTGTGCGGGTGCGGGTCTGGCTGGGAGCGAATGGATGAGGGGGGCGCCGTTTTGAGGTGGGGGGAGGTGTTGATGCAGCGGACGGGGGAGGGAAGGGACTGGAAAGACGGGGCGATAGGCCGGGTTGTGTAGCATCGGCGGTGGCTTTGGTGAGTGGGACGGGACGGCGTGCGGGTACGAAGAGAAAGCATGTCGGGCGCTCGGTGGCGGAGAAACGTCGTCGTCGCCGGTCAGATCGATGTGCGTGGGCTCGGAGAGGGCGAGGTGCGACATGGAGATGGACGGCACTGAGTGAGCGTCGGGCATGATGATGGGCGCTGTGGCGGCGGCGACGTCGACGACGACGACAAGCTCGCGCTCAGCAGTGCATCTTCGGCATCCTCTCGGCACCACTCCGCGACTCGGTCTGCTTGAGTAAGCCTACTTTCCCACGAGGACAACTATGCATTTTTGTAACATTTCCTATTTAGGATATCCCCCTTTCCTAGCCAAAAATCATCCCCCTGCGTGGGTACAAGTCGTTGCACGTCAGAACGACGCGGCACAGAAAATAAATAGGACGCACGAGGTGCCCATCCCATCGCATAGTACGCCGCTCTGGCCGCTTCCTCCTTCGCAAGTTGTTTACTTGGTCCACTGCCTTTGCCTTTCTCTATCCCGTTCACTTCGTTCATAGAGGCTCAGTGAAGCCACCCCAGGTTAAAACCCATACTGTGCTCACCAACACAAGTCACGCTCCACTTCCCTGCGTGCGGCGGTCCCGAAAATGTGGAAGGATACTCGATACTCAACCCTCGCTGTAACGCTGTTTGGTTGAAGAGTGGCAAAAATGCCAGGTGTGGCTGAGCTGGTGCCAGTGGATTCCCGAAACTCGGCATCCCCTTTGGGGGAGGTGGTTGCATTGGAGGTGGTATGCTTGGCGGAGGCGGCGGCAGCGGTGGAGGCAGAGAAGTGATCGTTTGCGAATATGGATTGTAGTGTGTAGGCTTATAGCCGGCCAGTAGACTTGGATCTGCGTGTTGTAATGGCTGCATCGAAAATCCTTGCACTGACTCATTAACCTTCGGCCGCTTCCCAGATTGTTCCCCAAAGTCCGCAGGTTCAAGGCCAAGCACGTTAACCGCTAATCGTAAGAGGCCTCCAATCCATTGGTGGACAACCACCAACCCACGCTCCTTGAAAACTGCACCAAGGTAAGCAAGAAAGAGCAGGCGGCCTTGCTGTCTCCCCGTTTCAGCCATGCAGATCTCGTCAAATAGGACAGACGTACCACCTACCTCAGCCTCCCCTACAGACGAATGAAACGACGGATCATAGCGTAGTTCATCTCGCAGTCGATAGAAATCAGCCCATGTGTCGAGGTTTTCCACCGTTAATAGCCTTTGTCTCTCCGCCTTGCTAGAACATCGTCTCGTGACACTGCAAATCCATGGTTGTTGTGCTCACCGCAATCTCGCTTCTCGTTAACATCGGTTTCTTGCTAAACAATAGCTGCGTCGTCATCATTTCCAATATGTGCGACCCGAGAACCGATAAACGTTCGCTATCGCGATATTTGGCGTGGCATGCAAGTCGGAGGGATCTGTGAGTAAACACTTCCAACAAGATATCTCCAGAAAGCTTGGGCAATTCTGGCAATTCTTCTGGGAGTGCATCGTACGTCACAGATCGCTGCCGTTTGCGAGAGCCTAGGTTTGCCCCCGATTCAGAAGCCGTTTCTATTTCCATAGGCGATGGATCCGCGATGTTGAACGTTCGGAGACGGGGAGTAAGAACCATAAGCCTAGCAAAGAATGCTAAGGGTTCGATTAGTTGGGGTATGTATTTT
>JBBPKC010000010.1:26998-93584 GCA_038089055.1 Tylopilus aff. balloui | reverse complement strand
CGATTCAGAAGCCGTTTCTATTTCCATAGGCGATGGATCCGCGATGTTGAACGTTCGGAGACGGGGAGTAAGAACCATAAGCCTAGCAAAGAATGCTAAGGGTTCGATTAGTTGGGGTATGTATTTTGCCAGAGAACCTCGCCCGCCGGCAACTGCGTGGTTCGAACCGGGGGGGCTGTCTCGTGAGACGGTGGTGAGCGAAACGGGGTCGTCAGCCGTCAGAGAGGAGTTATCCCTTTACGTACGGCTCAACGTTGGACTCCGACTCTCACAAGTGGCATATGGTCCGCTGTGCATAAATACTACTCCGGTAGGTCTAGCAAATAAGATATCGACCCAAATTAATTACACCACCGCCTATCATAGCCTCGAGGAACAAGAAGAGAGCTTAGGATAGACTAAGATGATGTTTGCACGCTGTGGCCATTTTGCCTTGCTTCTCGCTTTCGTCGCTTGAGAAGACGTCGCAGTGCCTTGGTTACCTGTGCTTGAGATGGGTCTCCAGATAACCGCAAAATTTGCCTTGTAATACTGAACCTCGAGTCAGCAGAGACATCCATCTTTTTTGGCTACATACGAACCTGGGGGTGTCCAGGCACAAAACCGGGCAATTCTCGAGTGGGTGAAGGGATCCAAGACACACTGGACAACCAGCAAAACCATTCTGTCTTTGCTTCTTCGACGAACTCTCAGACACCGCGTCGGGCGAGGACATGCGTTTGGAGGGCAGCAGAGCTGGCACTGGGCGAGCCTCATCACGTCTATTTGAGTGGTCGAGTTTCACGGACATCAAAGCAGATTCCGGTTGAGAGACCAGTTCGAGAGGTTGGCCAACCAGTAAATGCCCCTGACCTCGTTCATACAATGCTTGTTCTATGGCCTCGATGGCTGCTTTCTGCGCATATTCCTTCAACATGACGTTCACAGATAAGAAATGAACACGCACCCTGTATTCCCAAGGTTCATCCACGGTGTGATTCAACAAGATCTCCCGGTACTCCATGAGATTTGAGGAACTGCCCACCATACTGCAGGAACCGATCCCATGAATGTGTCCGCAAAGACCACACTCTTGATCGCTGTGAAGAAGAGTTGACCCGGACTGTACGTCTGGAAATGGGGCAGACAGGTTATGTGGTTGCTTCTTGGACAAGGCCGGGAGCGATAGGAGTTCATGGACGAAATCCACCGGCTCCCCCGTGTCATCGGTGTCACCATCGGCAGTATGATACGCGGAGCCATCGTATGCATCAGAGTCAGACGATGCCCCGGATTTCAATGATCGGCCACCCTTCTTCCTGCGTTTGCCTTTCACCTTGGCAGGGGATTCTTCCAAGCCATCCAGGAAGTCGAGCTGTTGCTGCATAGTAATGTGTGGATCAGGATAGAGCTTAGTTCAAATTTCGTGGACAAACCTGTGGGAAAGCAGCAGCAGCCTTTCGTCTTACTCCACGACCCGTCAGTTCATTTTCTTGGACTGCTGTCTCCCTAGCAGCTATACGTTCCAGCGCCTGGGCCCATGAATCCCCATGATCGACATCGGGCGTACTGTCTCCAACATCTTCCAGGGTGTCCTTCTCTGCTGCCCATACCTTGGCAAAGTTGAACTTCAAACCAGGCTCGGCGGTAATGTTCTCTTCTTCCCCTTCAATTTCTGTTTTCTCGATGAGCCTATCGAGATCATGGTCTGTGTCTAAACGTGGTTACTGAGATGGGACCCGCAGAGAAACCCTGGGACGGTACACACAAACGATATCTCTTTGGCTGTCTTCTTCAAAGAGCGCCTTGGCACCGAAAGTGAGGACTGATCTTAGCTCATCGCCACCATTGTCGCCATCGTCCATTTTCTGCACAATAAGATGATCGAGTACTAGCTTTTTCTTTCCCGCCTGCATGATTCGCTCTACGAGATGTTAAACGGAGGATCTCAAAATTAACATTATCTACCTTCAGCGGATCCTTTTACCATGAGTTTGAATACGAGGCATGTCTTCTTTTGACCGTAACGATGAGAACGAGCGATTGCCTGGATGCATGTTCAGCAGATGGCGAGAATAAGGTGGAATATCTTCCTACTTGGAGGTCCTATAAATTATGAGCCAGACAATTAGAAATAAGAGGACACTCCCGGACCTGGTGGGGGTTAAAATCCGGGTCATATATAATCACGGTATCTGCTGTGTAGAGGTTGATACCAACACCACCGGCACGAGTGGTAAGCAGGTATATGAAATATTCCGAATCTGGTCTGTTGAACTCATCCATGCCCTTCTGTCTGTCTGCTTGTTTCATCTCGCCATCCTGAAGAAAAGATCAGTGGAAGTGAATTCAAAAGAGTGATGGTCGCACGAGTCTAAGGTATTTATAGTTCTCGCCCCTTACGAAATCTTCAATGATGTCGAGAGCAATGACAAACTGGAGAGATCGATCAGAGTCACCCACTGCACGGGGGCTCGAGACTTACTTGACTGAACAAGAGTACACGATGGCCTCTTGCTTCGAGTTTCGGTAAGAGTGATCTCAGCAGTAGAAGCTTCGCACTGGCATCGATCAGTTTCTCGTGAGCCTTGTGTGGCTCGAGGCCACGAGGCTCAATGTCGTCCGAGATCAAATACGGATGTTGGATACACCTGACACAACCTGTGAGCATGGTCAATGGTAATCTAGACAGGTGCATACTTTCGTAGCTGCATCAGCATGTTATTCATGTTCGTCTTGGAGATTCCCCCACGAGCTGTCTTGATTGTCGATGTTTGCGTAAGGTGCTTGAGAATGTCTAAATTTTGACCTAGGGCAGAGTTTTAATATCCAGCCCATGTAAATCCGTTAAACTCACTAAGGATTGATCGGTAGATTTCCTTCTGCAAAGGAGTCATCGAGAGTGGGATGATGACCTCATTCTGAAGAGATATGTGTTCAGCGGTCTATACTCAATGAGGGAAGTAATACCTTGGGAGGGAGCTGAAGTGCCTCACTCTTGATGCGGCGGAGGAAGTAAGGTTTCAATCTTACGTGCAGTTGGCGCACTAGGTCTTCGCTAAGCTCCTCAAATTCCTTCTCAAGTGCTTCAAGATCCCGCCACTTATCGGGGTCAAGGAAATTCATCAAGTTGAATAGTTCACGGATATTGTTGTTCAGTGGGGTCTACGAGAAAACGTGGGATGAATAAACGGAGGTGAGATGAACTCTAACTGACCCCTGTCATGATAACTCTATGGACTGGCTTGAGCTCATTCAATTTTTTGAAGAGCAGGTTGCTATCGCTTTTAACTTGGAACAGAGATAGATCGAAGCGCTTAAGCCACCAAAGAAATACTCACGACGCTGACCCTCATCGACCACCAGTATCTCCCAACGGCCCACACTCTTGAAGACGGTGGCAAAATCCCTTGGGTTTGTGACAGCTTCATATGTAGCGACAAGAACATGATATTTCGGTTCGCGCTTCGATTCATGATATAACTCATATCGCATGATCACATCTCTGGACTTGGCCTCTCCGAAAAATGGCACCACTCTGAGTTTGGGGGCCCAGCGCGAAAATTCCCGAACCCAGTTGGTAATCGTTGAGTTTGGGACAACAACGAGCATAGGCGCCACGGATAATTTTTCAACTAACGTCGCGAGAAATGTGACAATCTGCACTGTCTTGCCCTGAAAAGATGTCGGAATATGCGGAAAGAACGACATGGGCGACGAACCAATCCCATTTCATCCGCCAATATGGATGGTTGTCGATTCCACCAGTTATCGCAAAGCCAGTTATACCCATCGATCTGTAGGCCGATAAGCAAAGTACATGACGACGAGAATGCCACAGACTTGGAACCTCATCAGCTTAAGCTGTTTGCTCTGTCCAAGATCAGGCTGTTCATCGAGATCTCGTTTAAGAGCAAAAGCACCGTAACCGTTCTCGACACGGGCCTCCATTCTATCGATCTCTTTTCGCGTCTTTCTAACAAAAGTTTTCCGAGAATCGACGAAGTACCGGAATGCGCGCTCATAGGTGCCATACCCGGGCTCTCCACGGCGAGGTGGGGAATCCCAAGTTGCTGTCGACGCACTAAGAAAGTATTTACCGCAAATAAGATGGGGATACTTACCTTCTTCATACCCCAAATCTTGCCACTTCACGAACACCCATACAACCTTATCGATGTGGTCAACCGATAGTTCATCCCCAGTCGTCAACAACCAGTCACCCGGTTCCTCCATTAGTGACTCATCAGGCTGTTCGCCCTCCGCGTAAGCTCGTTCTAGCTGCTGTTCGGGATTTTCAGGGGACCCATCGACCTGACCTCTACGGGTGACACCTTTCCTACGTTTCCTCTTCATGGATGACAAGTGACTCCAAAACCGCACGTCGAGGACGCGGTCGATGGTCTTCCAAGCCGGAGGAATTCGATAGTCGGCATCGGGCAGAGGGCCGAGTGTGATGTTCTCCGGCTTAGCTGAAGGGCCGACTTCAAAAGTAATGTCTGCATTGGGTTCAAAGGAAACGGGTTCCTTATCGATAGCATCGAGCTTGTGAGATTCCGTAGCTGTCTCTTCAGATGCTGGTTCATCCAGAAGCAGGACTTTGGACCCTCTTGTAAGGAAATGCTTCAGTTTCGACAAGTTGGTCGAAACCAGCCACATATGGGGTACCCATTGCGTTCGTCGATAGCTCCGATCTGCCCATTTCACCAGGTATTCCCGGGGCAGGAAAGCCTTGATATCAGAGGGATTTGCGAAAATGGGCTCAGTGACATCTGGGGGGGAGGGTCGCCAAGCCAGAATTTTATCCAGTGGATAAACATATGAAACGCAATCAGCACAGCGCCAGTCAGTCTCTTCCTGATAGTAGCTCGCGCGATCCGCATCCTCCCAAGCCATATTATCCGGATCGGGCAAATGCCGATAATGAGCAAGTCGCCTACAGGAAACGCACCTGAAGAGGAGTTCCAGCTGTAATGAGGTATCTTCTCGAACACGTAAGGCGTCGACCATCTCGATGTCAGGGGTATCACTTGGTGTAAGTTCAAGGGAGGCTCTGCGTGGACGTTGCTTGTTGGCGACAGATGGGTCAGGCTCCAGTACCACTTCTAAGCATCCCATACAGGTACCACCCTTCATGCATAGTCCGCAAATGAACTCGGTTGTCTGGTTGATATCGAGCTGCTTGCGGTCTGGCAAATCGTCAGGTGATGGTTCGTCGAGGTCTTCTCCTTGTGCTCTGCGTCGGTCCTTATCACGAGCGAGAGCAGCCCGGGTGATCTCATCTCTTTGAGTACTTGCGAGACATTTCCAATGGGCTACCACGGGACATTTGAGGCTGTAAAATCATATTAATAGACTGAAGAAATAAATCCTAGATGTCCAAACCATCGAACCCAGCCTCCCAAACCTCGTATGTGGTCTTCGTCATCATCGGATTCATCCTCATCTTTGGTTTTGCGTCTGCCTTTCTTCACTTGCGTCAACCACTCGTGAGCGGGATGCTTGCGACACTTCTCGCAGATGTCCCGGTGAGCTCGGAGGGATGAGGTTGGACCGTCCTCGTAGGGATCGAAATCAAGATTGTCGATATCGCGGAAATACCCATAGGCAGGACGGGCTGCAAGAGATCGTTTCTTCTTGAACCTTTGACCCGCTTTCCCCCCGGATTTGGGTCGAGGGCTGTTGTAGTAGGTATCGTCGTCCGACTCTTCTCCGTAGACCAAACCATCAGCTAGATTAGAACGAGCGCTCCTCCGTAAGCGTGTTGACGTTCTGGGTGGAGAAATTTCTACGTCAGAGTCTACCTGACCGTAGCCACCTAGATCGTCTCCGGAGTCAGACTCGGGACGTTTTCGCTGTATACGACTGCTGCGAATTTTCATAGGACTGAATGGAAGCTTGCTTTGTATGAATTTGATATTGGCTGCAGCGAGACGAGCGGTCCTGCGAGTCAATGTTCGACCTGTGTGATCACCACTTCTGTTGTCATCCTCTTCTGTAAGAGAAGAGTCCCTAGTAGGAGAGGACACAGATATATCGTTGAAGGTGGACGTCCGGGAGGCTGCAATAAGACTGACTGCGTCGGCCACACTTCTAGGGTTCATCCGTGAATACTCGTGGACGTCATCAGAAGCAGGATCGAAGTGGTTAAGCAGACCCTGCGCCTTTCGGCGCTCTGAATGGGCTCTAAGGTAATGGAGCAAATGGAAACTTTTTAGAACGCACGGTACTCGTCCAGGAGGTCTCCGTAGTTGGCAAGGAATGTGCGGGAAGATATCTAAGGAAAGCTGAGCGTTGAGTTTGGGCAAGAGCGAATTGCAACCGACCCTCCGCACCAGCCCGTCTTTAAAACGTACGAAGTAGTGTGAAGGTTTACCCTGGTGGCCCAACGGGTACTCGCCGACGACTGCATCGAGGTCACTGCGCACGAATTCGGGATCACCTCCCAAAACTTCCGGAAGTTGCTGGTAGAGTTCCTTGACAGAAGGCGACAGTTTTGGTGGAACGACGTAGCAGTGCGCTCTTGGACGCGTCGGCGTGAGAGGAGGGGAAGGCTCTGCAGGAGTGCTAGTAAGAGACGAGAGCTGGGAAGCGGAGAAAAGGAACGCCGGATCAGCCATCGCGAGGGACTTTGCAACTACTCGCGGACGCGGTGGTAAGTACGTGTTGTGGCATTTAATGGTCTCAGGCTTGTTAGCGTACATCACGTGATACTATATATTCCCGCTATTTGGATTTTCTCCCCACCTCCGAAGTTGTGGTCTACATCATGAATACGTTCTCGAAGAACACAGTGTCCAGCGAGTCACTGATTCAGAACGCATGCTGGACACTCGAGTCGCTGTGAAAAGTTCGTGCCCAAATGCCCCAAGGATCGCCGCCAAGTTTTGTTGACCAACCCAGCTATCACCTTGCGCAAAGTGGATCCACGATAAACCCTTGTTTCCGTTGAGAAGCTCCGAGTCCAACCGATGGATAATCATCATCTCATCGTGACCCATCAACATTGCTGCAAATATTGCTTGGGGCGACCGCAGATATGAATGTAACACACTTAGCAGCGAACGAGGATATGACGGAAACACCATGCCAAGGATCTCCACGGGAAGATAGTAGAAACAATTCGCAAGGCTGGCCTTGACATGGGGTAGGGGGGATACGAAGCAGCCACTGCGTAAGAGTTCATGTCAGCAGACAGGGCAAACATCAGCGAGAGCACCACGAACGGAAAGCACCTTGCGATCGGGAGTGTCCATAATCTGTGCAATAGTGGGAAAGAGAAGGAATGCACGAGATATGGCACCGCAACGCAGTCTCAGAATCTTGGAGGAAACAGTCATATGGCAGGGGGTAGCGCAAGACAGGAGCGAGGACCCACCTGCGAAGGCAAATCAAGCATCAACACTGCGTCCAGCCAGAACTAGTTCGAGCGAGTGACTATAGGTAAACTGTATATCGAATATACTGACGGTATTCTGCAGCTGCGACGTCAAGCCAAGTTACGAGGAGCGAAGGCTGCAAAGAGGATGTTTTGATGCTAGGCACGGGGCGTAACCGACAGGGGAGAATGTAAGAATGCAAGCGTGCCCCAGTTATCCAAATCTTGGACGGTGTCGAGGAAGTGAGTAGTAAAGTCTATGGTTCCCGGATGTCCTGGAGACGAGAGATCAGACGTTTTGACGGTGGATGCGCACCTGGGGTGAATAGGAAGGGGGTTGTGGGGGGAACGTCGTTGGGTTTTGATGGCCACCAATATACGAGGACTCCGCCGTTTTGTCGGAAGAGAGCATTGCGAGGTGGTTGTAGAGTGACGAGGAACGGCGGGACTGACATGAATTGACACCAAACTTTGTCTCCAAGCGCGACTTGAAGTACGACTACAACGAGGACCATGTCGCAGTCGACCCCTCGTCGTACTCCCTCGATATCCAGTCCTCTTCCCAATCCTCTCAACTACCCAACTTCCCTTCCGACAACCCGCCCTCTCCAGATCGCGAGACCATCCACCCCAAGCAATGCTACATTCCCCTCCACTTCCCCCAAGGCACCCCCATTTTCATCCCCGAACCGTCCCCACCGTCCCCAGAGGTCGGATCTGAGACCTCGTCAACCTTCTGACTACTCCGCTTCAGAACGTACTTCAACGTCGTCTTCTCGTGTAGTCAACGACTTGAACGCGAGGGAACGTCGGGACAGCTCTAGCACGACACTCTCAGATGTTTCTATTCAACACCGTCCGATAGGCAGCATCTCTCTTTCAACCAAACCTCGATTGGATCCCCCTCGCTCGGCGACGAGTGAATTACCAATATCCCCCCTTTCGTCTACTATGGCCTCTCCCGCTCTCTCCGCTGCTATGGCCGCTTTTAGAGACGCTGGAGAGACAAACTTCCGTCGGCGCGAGCTCGCTAATGGGAATGATGACGGTCGTCATGAGCAGGAGCGACGACTAGAGATCGAACGAGAAAAGGCGCGGCAGGACCGGATAAAAGAGCGCATGCCTTACAGGAAACCTGCCGCAAACTCTAATACTGGGGAAATAGACGGTCAGTATAAAGCACCGATATTACAGTTCTTGAACATATCCATAGCTCACTGAGTATGCCCTAGCTATCCTAGACCAGATCAGAGATGAATGGGAGTTTGTCATCGATCCCGATGTAAGTACGGCCCCTTGCCGACCTGGTTAAGTCGTCGAACTCCTCATCGACCTCTCTCAGTTCAACAACGTGGACCTAGCCCTTTCCTTGCTCGATGAGACTTCTGTCGGCAAAAACATCTCTTCGTTCAGAAAAACCAAGGATATGCTCTCACGGGCACTAAGAGGCTCGGTTGATCGTCAGTGAAACCCTCTCTCCATTACCGGTTTCCTCCAATTCAGAATACTTGGCAGAGCATTATAAGGCCTTTGCCGATGCGTTGCCGCGCCATGCCGCTCTGTTGAACCACATGGGGCAAGCCCAGGCCCAGGCCCAGGAAACACGTGTTGCTCTTCAAGAGACTAAAGAATCCCTCGGTAGCAAACGTGCGGATCTCGTTCAACTGTGGGGCAGAGGCCAAACTCTGGAGGAAATGATGCGGTTGCTAGACCAGATGTACGTCGAACCCCTCTGCTTCCATGCGGATGCTGATCTTATCCCAGCGAACATCTTAAATCCGTCCCAGATGCTCTTGAATCTCTAATCTCAGAGAAGCGCCTTATACAGGCCTCAGTCTTGCTGATACGGAGCCTCAAGTTGATCAACAAACCCGACATGCAAGAAATCGGTGCCGTTGCAGACTTACGTTCATATCTTCTGGGACAAGAGACCGTAGGTCATAGCAGCCGTCTTTTCGGCGGATGCTTATCGTCTACAGGCGCTCCGAGACATTTTGGTTGATGAGCTTCACAACCATCTTTACCTCAAATCATTCTGGTGCGAAACTCGATGGGCTCCTTATACACCTGGTCAATCATTGTGTACGTGGTCTCTGATAATGTAGTCTACTATCCTTAATCAGCGCGTATAGTACCGAAAGTGGAGTTTGAAGACCAACTAAAGCAAACGAATGCTGCAAACGATAATATCCGTGATCCGTCAACATCTCTTCCTCGGAATGGGACCCGCCTCTCGTATTACCTTAACAATCTGGCAACCCGACCCAATGATGCTCCTTATGACTGCGACGATGCTAACTTCCGTACTAGTGCCAGCGTGCAAGAGCTATCGGTGTCAATGTCAGCATCAGTGTCATCATCTTCGAACGTTGGTTTATTGCCTATGCCAAATGTGTCACACTTTGGTCACTCCAATGGCAATCCTGAAGCAGATTCGTTCAGTTACATTGAGATCCTTCTGGAATCTCTAGCTGTTCTAGGTAAACTGGGAGGTGCTCTCGACTCTGTGATGCAACGATTACAAGGCGAAATATTTTCGCTAATCGAGTCGACTGTCGACGAAATCGAAGAGCGCACGGAAGAGTCAAAGAGAAGTTCAGCCCTTCTCACAGCTGGCGCTCTTGGATCAAAACCTGATGGAGGGTATATCTTTGTTTCCGACGAATCTAGCACCATGGGCTCAGTCCACTCGTCTCTTGACCGTAAACGTACATCGACAACAGCGTCTGCTCTTCGCCTTGCTGCACTGGAATCAACTTCGAAGCATCACGACCAAGAGATTCTGAAAGACCTCTTCTGGTCAATCTACTCCAAACTGGATGCCGTAACACAAGGTCTCCGCGTAGTTTTCGAAGTAGCCAACCGCATTGGATCAGTGAGTGTGTTTGAGTCGAATCTTCGTCAAATATCCATGCTAGTGATGTCCCTCAGAGACGGGATTTCACGGACTCTTCTGGTGCCAAACCGGGAACCCTATTCCCCATAGCCGATGTGTGGTTGCCAATACAGGCAGAGGTGCCTGTTCTTCTAGGCCCCATATGTCAGCGTTGACGAAACAGTCGATAGGTTCACACTCTGCTCCTTGATTATCTGACCGATGAGGCGCGAAGTGCCGTTACGGGTCGGAACCCAATCATCTCTATCAATGAGGTGCTTCGCGACGGGCGATTCACACGAGACAGGCTCAAGGTATTTGTCTAGTACCATGATCAGTTCCCATGATCAAATATACAATCGTTACAGGGGATCTTTCGATTCGCGGACACTGACACTAAATCGACAGGAAAATTCCTTCGGAGGTACGAGGATGAACTCATGCGGGTCATGCGAGATACCATGCCAGGATTGGTGCAGAACTCTTCGGAGAACGCCGTGCAGAGTGCTCTGTCCTCCCTTGGTTCTGACGAGCGCGTCCTTGGTCCCGGACAACACCATCGTCTGCTAATTAAACCGGATGTGTTCCATGTTAGTGTTTTGTTCCAGCCAACCCTCGCATTTTTGGGTAGAGTGGCAAACGTGCTACCCTATGGTCTAGAGAGTGCACGTTCGGCAAGCGAAGTGCTAGATGAATTTGTCCTCAAGGTATACTTGCCACAGTTGGAAGAGAAGATGTCTTTGCTGTTTCATCAAGCAGTGTCCGGTGTGCCTATTTTGTGTGGGAAAGCATGGACAATGAACTGACCACATACAGATCCTGACGCATTTCGGCCTGATATATTGTCGACTCGCTTTAGCCCTCGGCCCATTCTCAAGGCGCGTTACCCACATTCGGAAAAACGGCTTTTGTTGAGTTTTTCATAGGCTACTACGCAGCTGATCGCCATGATCAATTCGCTGTGTGCAATGCTCCGCACGACGCCATTCCATCGCGAAAATTGTTCACGCCTTATCGTCGGCGTTATCATTCAATTCTATCAGCGATGTAGTCAACGCTTCCAGACCCTTGTGTCCACGGGTGGAGCTGAAAGCCCATCGCCGTCACTTGCTGCCCAATGGGCCCAGAAACCTGAACTGAGCCCTTGTCTATCTGAGCTATTTTTGGCAGAGGTTAGACCCCTTTAGTCCACGTCGTGCGTCAAACTGAATTCTCCTTCACCACTAGGACCACGTGATTAAGCGTCAGTTATGCAGGCAGGAAAGTCGCCTAGAATTGGGTTACTTGGCCGAACGCACCGTGGAAAAAGATGATCTTAATCCCTCAGTCCGCAGCATTTCTGTGCTCTGCAGTCTTTATCGAAGTGTCGTATGTGGGCCAGTTTATTTAACGCACTCGTCGCTCTATCATTTACGTTTTTTTCAGGCCTGGTTCACGCGGGAATTAGATGTCTTGAAATCTTCATCTGGAGGTACAATTTCACCGACGTCAGCCCCTACGCATTCGGACCCTGTGTCGGCGTTCCCGCAACAAATATCTTCATCGTCCTTCACCGTCCTACATCACACCTCCGAAGACAATCAACTCAGCTTGCCTCTGTCTAATGAGATGGCGTTGTAAGTGTTCTTGCCGAGGCTATGTCTTTACTCATCGCCAGGAACTCAGGCGCTTTGGTGCATTGTTGAAGACGTACACGCAACTGGCCGAAATCATCCTTCATTCAATTAGGATAGAAGTTCGTTGTAGGACCATCTACTATCTCGATGCAGCCTTTTCCCAAGTAAGTATTCATGTAGAGTGAGTGCGCCTATTGACACTACAGTATTGATTCAGGGTAACTATCAAGTTGACCATGAAGTTGGAGAGCCAGATCCGTACATTGTTGATCTGAACTCGGAGCTTAGCCATCTGGACGAATTCACATCTACAACGCTACTCAAGGACGAGCAGAAGTCTGCTTCGCCTTTATATCCCGACTAATTGCCGGTGACTGACAACAGTCACAGTTTCGTGTTCTTCGGCCTAGAAGATTTGGTAGAACAACTACTGGTCAGCAATGCCCGTCAAATCCGAGTGGCAAATGACTTCGGTATGAAAAAAGTCGATCGAAACATCCGAGCACTCCAGCAATGTATTCGTACTATCGGCGATGGGGTGCAGAGCGCGCAATTTGAAAGGGCTAGGCAATATTATGCACTTTTCTGGGTGGGGCCTCAGGTACGTGCTCCTTCGATTGGTTGTGCCTAATCCCAATCATCTGAGATCATTCAGGGTTTGCTTGACGATGTCAAGACAAACAAATCGTTTTCATTTGACGAATATAAAGTCATGCTAAACCTTCAGTGTGGCGTAGATCAGAGCCTAGGTGACTCTGCAGCGTGCAAGGCTGCGGACCGCAACTATGGCATGTACAGCATTGAGCTACACGGGTTAGAGCTAGAGAGCACCGAATCAAATCCCTGACGCATCTAATTAATCATATTTATGACCTTCGGATCCACGCAGCAGGGGGCAGGCGAAAAAGTAGGGTCGAATTATTTGCAACGTCTTCCAGATTGGACCTTCAGATGGACATCATTTATCCATGAAATATCTTCCGTATCCATGACGCGAAGCCGTGGTGAGTGTGATCTGGAAGTAGTTAGCGCATTGTCAGCCAGCCGCACGTCGTAGGTCCGTCCGAGGTTGTCCTTTGACGAGAACTGAGGTACCAGAAGCGGAACCCTGCCTAGAAGCGCCTGATATCGTCGTCGAAGCCATCGGACTGGTAAGTTTCGATTTATCTCGGACGCTCTCTGGATCCGCTGTATCCTCCTCTGCCTGCTGGGGAAGTCAGGTGACCGTGAAGGCGATCCCGCCAACGCGAGCAACTCCTGGAGGATGACAGTATTTTGGAAGCCAAAATGGATAGGAGGTTCGGGGAGAATGTGTGTGTTGTGCTTTGCCAAATGATACGGCGATATTTGAAGAGGAGGATACACCTTCTTCCATTCGCTGTTGAAGAAACGCCATCGGATGTTGTACTCGAGGCGCCTGCTTAGCGGCCCCAGCAACACAGCATCCTGAGAATTGGATTTCGCACGTTCGGATAACCCAGGCGGTGAAGCAAGGTGATGTTTTTGCAGAGCCCGCGTTGTGCGTGAAATGCCTGAAGTAAGGAGGGTGGCGAGTTCCGGAGAGTAAGCAGGCGAGCAGGTCTTGTCTTTCCGGGATGTCGTGGGGGAAGGGTTCGGCTCCAAGATTAGAGGCTGGCGGACACGATGAGGGTGGAAGAAGTGGGTATGAAAGTTGGTGACTACCTCCATCAGCTCCCAACGTAGTTTTCCTATCCTCCCATAGGCTACGTCAAGCACGCGATCGAAAGCGGTGGATTGCCCCGCATTAGCTGCCCGGAGTCGGTGGAAATCCTGCATCGATATGACAATCGGATGGCTGTAGCATGACAGCACTCACCCTGGACACCCTTTTTAGCTTGTTCTTACGAAGTTGGGCAGACTTTGTTTTGAGGACCGAGCGGAAGTCCTCTGCGGCCTTGATTCTAAAGAAATAACTGCTGCTTGTTAGCCGATGAGTAAACAGGTGTGTCGAGGGCGCCCACCGGAGGTAATGATGCGGGAGTGCGCTGACTTGGCCGAGGTAGGCGCGATACAGGGAGAAGAGGGACGCTACCATGACACAGCCACTGCGATGTGGCCTAGGGACGACCAGCAGATGCATCACCCGAGGACGCTCCCCCGCCAGCTACACCGACCCTCTCCGCCCCTCCGCTTCCCTCACCACCCGCCCACCACCACCTCCTCCCCCTTGCCCGACGCGCTCCGCGAGGCCCTCACAGAAACTATATTGCCCTCTCCACCTCCCCCTGCCAGGCTCCCTTCGTCCCCCTCTCACTCCCGTTCTCTCTCACGCTCACGACCTCCACCCCTCATATCCAGCCTCAGATACACCTCCCCTTCTGCATCCTCCCCAACCACCTCTGACTCCCTCGTCACTCTCACTCTCACCTCCTCCCGCTCGTTCATCACGCCCGCATCGCCCACTCGCTCATCCCTCGACACGCTCCGCTCGATACACACGTCAGCAGCCCCACAAATACCCACACCCACATCTCTCCGAGGGCAGTGGACCCTGTCAGACCCCGATGCCAGGCAGAGCGTCGCAAGTAATGATCCCGATTCACTTCATAATAACGTCGGGAAGAAGTGTGCGTCGTCTTTGCGCTGCATATAATCCAATGATTAGCCGACTCCGAATCTCTAGTCCGCGCTCCTAGTGCCCCTCTCGTTTTCTGTCATGGTCTCCTAGGTTTTGACTCCGTCACGATTGGGCCGGCGATAGCACCCCTGCAGGTTTCTCATTGGCGAGGAATCAAGGAGGTTCTTGAGGCCAATGGTTGCGAGGTTCTTATTACTCGTGTCCCTGCAACTTCTTCGCCAGTCGATCGTGCAAAAGTCCTTGAAAAAAAGATTTCAGGAACGTATCCTGGTCGAGATGTACATCTGATAGGTCATAGCATGGCACGTTGTTCGCCACTAATCTTTCATCTTCTCACTCGTGCATCAGGGTGGTATCGACTGTCGTTATCTCATTACTCATCTCACCCGACGCACCTTCCGTGTCCTCAGCCTGACTACAATTGCAACACCTCATCGTGGCTCTTCCTTCGCTTCCCACTTCCTTTCCCTTGCCTCAACTCACCTTCCAGCAGTCCTTGCTTTACTCGAGCTTCTCCCGAATGGCGGCGGTGACGGCAAGGCGTTCGAGTGTCTCACTAGAGAAGCTATGAAAGAATTTAATGACAGCACGCCCGATATAGAAGGTGTAAGGTACTTCAGCTGGGGAGCAGAGTATGAACCCGGACTAATCGATACTTGGAAGCAAGTTTAGCCTGTCAGCAGCTTAGAAAGATACTTACGTGACTCTTATCCCCCCAGGTATCCTCACTCTATCATAGCAGCGCAAGAGGGAGCAAACGACGGCTTGGTGTCCGTACAGTCAGCACAATGGGGCACGTATCTCGGTACACTGCGCAACGTGAACCATCTGGATTTGGTCGGTTGGACGGGTGGGCTTGCAGGCAATCTTACTAGCCTTGCAGGTAGGCCTCTCTCCCTTCTCAATATTCGACTTTTGATTCCAGTGTTGGTGCCCGACTCGACACTCAGGTCTTAAAGACATGCATGCTTTCATCCTCGGAAATGACGTAGGATTTAGCGCGGAAAGGTTTTATGGGGGTGTCGCAGATTTGTTGGCGGGGGTAGAAGAGGAGGAAGGATATGTTGTAAATGGGGAATGGGTTGGTTCAGAAGACAAGGAGGAGAGGAAGAGGACAACAAGGGCGCTCACGAGAGCGGAGGGGGCTACACCCGACGAGGCGGCTAGCACGGATACCATGAGGCGCACGGCATCAGACAAAGAGAAACTGAGGATGGAAGAGATACTTCGGTCGACGCCATTACCTCCTCGATCCAGTCCCTCGAGCCCCTACCCCGGGGATAGAATGGAGGAGCACTTGGTGATGCAAGTACGACGGCGTATCCCTGCTACCGCCGATGAAAGCGAGGGTCTACAGGATGTGACATTACGGGAAGACACCTACAGACCCGTGGACGAGAATTGCATCGTGTCAGACATGGAGCTAGGGCATATGGTCAGGCGGTCGGCCGACTCGCAGCAGCGTGATGGTAAGGATTCATCAACCGACCTTCCTCCTCGTTCGCAAGCAGAGTCGTGAGACACTTTTGTTACCACGTAAGTTCCGCCAACGCTTTATGATCAATGAATCTCACAAACCGAGCCAAAGCGATCTACTAGACTAAGCACTCGCTAGTTACCCATTGTTATAAACATTATGTCATGGCACGTTTCACTGCGGCTGGTATTAATTTTAGTAGCATGCTAAGCGCTCATGACTCCTCACCGCAGTTAAATCCTTTACCTCAGCTCTGGAGTAGGCGCCTGAGCAAACCGGCAGTCGGACCTTATAAGGCTTATCGCCGCTGCTAAGGCATTCATGGGTAGCTTTCATCTTGTATATCTGCTCACCTACTGTAGGAGAGGTAGCCAATTTCGAAAAAGTGTCGTCCAGCAAGCATCACGGGGGGACACTGACCAAGTACAGATTCAGGGTGAGCTGCAGGCGGGAGCACTTTGGTACGTTCTAACGTATGTGCCATGCGCGGTGCATCACCACTCCCAGTCCAGTGCTCTTGGTGATCAGGATGCCCATTTCAATCTCTTTCTTCCTGCGAATGCGGCCCAGGGGAGGTGCCCATCCTGATTTACTTAGGCGGCCTATCGTGTACAGAGGACAACAGGTGAGCGTTGCTCTCGACTACTGGCAGTTGATGATTCATTTCCAAAATCCACTACAGTACACAGAAGGGCGGATTCATGTGTGACGCAGCGATAGAAGGCATCACTATCATCTTCCCCGACGCGTCTCCTCTCGAGGAGCCGGAATAGCGACCAACTGGGACTTCGGAGTCGGCAGGTCTAGTGATCGTATCGAGAAGTCTCAAGCGTGCCGATAGAGTTATGCCGCGACGTGTCGCTTTTCTAAGGACTCCACTGCCGTTAGGACTTTTCTCGCCAGTCTATCTTTGGGCACTCCATGGGTGGTCATGGTGCGCTTACCATCTACCTCAACTCCTTGATTTTAGGCACAAGACAGTACCGCTCGTGCTCCGCCTTCTCCCCTATTTGTGAGCCATCTGCTGTTCCATGGGGTCAAAAGGCATTCGATGGATGCCTCGCCAGTGGAGTGGACGAAGGGAAGGCGAGTTATGATGCGAGTCACCTTGTGACAAAGGTGGAGGGAACGGTCAATATCCTCATTAATTAGGTGCGCATTTTCTTTACCTTCGTTGGGTTGGTTACATTTGCACGTCGATATATTCACTGTGCTCTCGAGGAACTGCGGATACCTTCCTCTACCAACTCCATCCTGAGGCATTCCTTAAGCTGCACGTGATGCCGGCCATGACGAGGTTCAGGTTCGAGTGAGATGCCATGAAGGGTATGATCATAGCTACTATTTTGTGTGTGTTTTCTACCATCTCGCGACTAATTGGATTCACAGCATATAGATTTTGTCCTTTGCATCAGATCACATCCACTGTAGGTACTTTGTTGGCATATGGGAAAGTGAGAGTTGACAGGTCATGCACCGTAATGCTCGTAGTCCACGCCAACTTCTTGAAGATTCAACCACCGATTAAAAAATGGTTGACATTACGGATTTTTGTACAGGATACAGCCGGGTGCTCGACACTCGAAAGTTATAAACATGATCTGATTGACCAATGCATCCACGAGGAACCGTTAGACTGTGGCAAGCTGCACGGGTGAGGGATGGGGTGGGGCCTTGAGGTGCTGTGAAGAAATATATGCATCATACAAGTCGAAGTCAGAGTCGGATGTGAACGAAAGCATCAAGGAAAGCATCGATTAAGAGGTTAACGGCGTCATGAAGCAGCCGAGTGAATGCGTTCGCGATACGCCCGCTCGAGGTCGGCAAGATCTGTAACGATCCAGAAACTCTTGAGAGCTGCATATACTGTGGCTCGTTTTCTTGGATCAGGTATGAGGAGGTGCGTCACAAGATTTTTCGCTATGTTAACGTAAGTCAGCACCAAGGAGAAAGTATTGACTCGGATACACGTTGGCCATAGGCGGGGCGACTGTCTGTCATTGCGCGGAGACAGTACTATGTAGCATGCGGTGCACATACCGTTTCCTAGTGAAGCCCAGACAGATTCACAAAAATAGACTGTTCCGTCAAGAATTCGCTGTTTTGTTAGCTCGTCCTGAATGTAAGAGTGCTGCGAGAACCCCATAAGATCTTCACTGTCTTTGAGCTTTTTGCTATCCTGTACACTCTGGATTGCGTCGTCGTCGCATATGTCCCTCGGATCGCCGTAATCAAACGGATGACTGCCCCTACATAGTCACAATTCACGCATTAGCTCCGAAGAGATGTTACGGGCGATTGAAAGTCGTTTGGATGGGCAGAGGGAATAGCGTACGTCAGCATTGCAAAGGTGACGATCCCCGCACTCCAGCAGTCCGCTGGCATTCCCACGTAACCCAAGTTTTTGTTTTCCAGCGCACGTATACCTTCTGGAGGAAGGTACGAGATGGTACCGCAGACATGGAGGGTTTCTTCATAGGCTCTGGGACGAGCAAGACCAAAGTCGGCAATCTGAATGTGAGGATAGGGACCGGGGGAATGCAGCAGAATGTTTTCAGGCTGGGTCAGGGACGATAGATGCGGGCAGAGAGTGAAAGGAGGTCAGCGAATGGCAATTGGAAGAGGGGGATAAGTTGTCAGCTTTTCAGATAGTATGGAAATGAAGGAAAGATATCGACCTTCACATCTGCAATTGACACGCATTAGTTATTTGAGTCTGCAACCATTAGCAGCAGTGTAGAAATGCAGGGGGCGGCACCACAGAAGGACTGTACGGTAAATGAAGCTTACCGCGATGCGAAATCATCCTGTCATGCAAATACTGAAGTCCTTTGAGCATCTGGAATGTTACATATTTTGCTTCCCCTTCACATAACCTGCGCTTCGGATGATTCGTGATATACGTAAAGAGATCGCCTCCAGTTGACAGCTGAAGGATGATGTAGAGAAACTGTGAGTCATGGTCGAAGGCATAAACTCTGTTGATGTTTGGCTGGGATTGAGTTAAATAGTGCAGTTTTGTGGAGGAACAGGAATGCATACATGATGGAGAGAAGTCAAAAGAGTAGCCTCCTTCATCTCCTTCTTCAAGTCATTGGCCCCCTTTCTGCGGATGATCTTGCATGCTACCTGGCGATGTGCTGATGTATCGAGAGCAAGATGGACAGATGCATAGCTGCCTGTGCCTAGACAGTGAGAGGTGATACAGTACCGGCCCAAGTCCTGAGCAAGTGCATCAGGAAAGTTAAAGCCTCTGGGTTATTGCATACCTTGAATGTATGAGATTGGGAGAGTACATCATGGGGTCGCACAGCAGGCAAATGCCTTGAGTTTAAAACACACTGAAATGCTGTACAGGAGAATTGCTGGGTAAAGCAGCAGGAAAATGAGGATGGGTAACGCACATTGGGAAGCTGGGATCTTGAGCGTGTCTCCATGCATGAGGATGGAAGATGTTTTGCGTATTTTGTGTCCGTTTATCATTATACCATTGGTGGACAAGTCCTACAGGGTATGGAAGGACACGCCGAGGGGAAAGAAGCGACAAGTACCTGGCACGCTATGATAATTCCTCCCGCACCGGAACGAACACTGAATAGAAAGTGTGAGTGGTAAGAATGCACGGTGTCTTATTTTTACTTGCGCATATATCTTGCAGTGGAGACTAGAAACGACCATGTCGGAAATGACATAGGAACTATTTGTGGTTGGTGAGGGAATGAGGTGAGATTGTGAATACAGACCAAAGTTTTGGATTTCTGCCGATAGTAATTGGATTTCCAACGCTCAGTATGAGCGCTGGGGATTGTGGGTGAGCATAGATACGGAGATGAAGGGGGAAAAGGTACCTTCGATACGACCATCCAACGTTGTAGTCACAAGGCTGGCGCATACATCCGGTGACGGGCGAGCGACGGATGGGGACAAGGAAGGGACAGAGGGGAGTGGCTGCGTGAGAGCGTCGTGAGTCTGACGCGTCCTCATCGTGGACGGCGATGAGCATCCAAGGGGCAGTCGCGTCGGGTCAATCGGTAGGTTGTCACGTGACGGGTGATCCAAGCACGGCTACGTTTGGTTGCGAGGGGAACAGGTCCGGCGAGAATATTTATTAATGCAAGACCGCATGGACCGAGCACGATGGCGGAGGCAGCGGACGGCGTGAAACACGCGCAGAGTGAAAGAACGACATGTAAATTTAGAATCGGTGGAGCGAGCGGCTCGCTTGGACTTGGCCGACGTTTTGCGTCTGCCAGTGCTCAGATTAGCGCGTGTAACCTCTTCCGTCTCTACGCCGTGCTCTCCATCTAGTACATTCCTCCTCTAGCTTTCTCCTCTCTTTAACCCCTTTTTCCATTCAAACGCTGGCTCGCCCATCCCTTATACTCGCGCATCTCCACTTCTTCGTGCAATAAAACAGTCCAAACTTTGTTTTTTTCGGACCCTCGCCAGCCATACCGTCCATCCTCGGGAACAGAGCAAGAAGAATGTCCTTCTTCTCTAGGAAGAAGCACCCTAGTGCATCCCAGCTCGCTGCTTCAAATGTCACCGTCGCCCAGACACCGTCACAGGCTCTCGCACAGCTGGCTCCCAAAGATGCTTCACAACAGTCAAACGATGCGTGAGTTCCTTCCCTCTCGTTTATACGTGCTCGTTCAACTATCCTCCTTAAATCCTCGGGTGTCTCCAGTGCAACTACCCCGAATGGCCCTCCTCAAACTCAGCAACCACGTCAGCAACAGCATCGTGGCCCGGTCACGAATACTGCCCCTCAGCCTTCGCAAACCTCTCCTCCACAACCCCAGCAGCAACCTCAGCAACCTCAGCCCCAACAACGTCCCGCGTACCCCTGGTCCGCTCGCCGTCTCTTCCTCCCTCCTCCTCTTGTCATGCCGAAGCCTGGCATAGTACCTCCAACTGCTCCTTCTCCCCCTCCCTTTCCTCGTTACGGTCATGCACTCCCCGCAATGGCCACTGCTAATGGAGAGCTTTATCTCTTCGGTGGTCTTGTCCGTGAAACAGCCCGCAATGACTTGTACCTCTTCTCAACTAGGGATCTGAGTGCAACCCTCATACAGACCGCAGGAGAAATACCGTCTCCCAGAATCGGCCATGCCAGTGCCATTGTCAGCAGCGTATTGATCGTGTGGGGTGGTGATACTAAGACAGATCCTTTGTCTGACCCAAATGAAAAGCAAGATGATGGTCTTTATCTCCTCAATCTCGGTGAGTAAACTCGATCTATATTGCCAACGATCCTCCGAATATGTATTATGCTTTGCTTACCATCTTGTGTTCCTCACTTGGACAGTATCGAAGGAATGGACCAGAGTATCCATGTACGGCTCCTCGCCATCAGGACGATACGGCCACGCTGTGACGATGGTTGGAACCAAGTTTTTCGTCTTTGGTGGTCAAGTGGATGGGGAATTCATGAATGATCTTTGGTCCTTCGATCTCAACACACGTAAGTCACCCGTTTTCATTGCCTCGATTCACTTCACGGCACACTCTCATCGTCATATTTTCTGCGTGGTCGACGATTCATACGTTGCATTGAAATGTGGCGCCTTGCGCCAATAGTGAGAACTCAAACTCAGTGGGAACTTTGTCAGCCTACAACCACCGATCGGCCGGCTCAACGGACAGGTCATATTTGCGTGACCTATGGGGATCGTATCATTGTGTATGTTTCCATTTACATCCTCGCGGCTCCGTTTGACCTCATGTCGTGTTAGCTTTGGAGGCACAGACGGTCAATACCATTACAATGACACGTGGGCATATGATGTCAAAACACGCAGATGGACAGAACTTCAATGTATCGGTTTTATTCCTTCCCCGCGGGAGGGACACGCAGCAGCTGTGGTGGACGATGTCATCTACATCTTCGGAGGGAGGGGTGTCGATGGCAAGGACCTAGGAGACCTGGCTGCATTCAAACTGTCTAGTGAGTATTCTTTCCGTAGATGTTATTCGAGCACCGTGATAGCTCGCGGGGCTGTGGTCCTACTACTTTGACGAGCGGTGACTGATGATTGCTAACAGACCAGCGATGGTATATGTTTCAGAACATGGGTCCTGCGCCAAGTGCGAGGTCTGGTCATGCAATGGCTTCAATGGGAAGTAGAGTTTTCGTACTGGGTGGAGAGTCATTCACACCCGTAAGAGGAGACGACCATGGGATAATCCATGTTCTCGATACTAGTTTGTCTACCGTTGTTTTATATTGTCCAGATGACTTACTGGGGTTCGTTTTCGTAGAACATATCAAGTACCCCGAAGCCAACAAGGTGACCCCACCAAATCCTAGCGGGAGTACGACCAACGCGGCTCGCAAATCATCTACAACGCCTTCTCCATCTGGTAACCAGCTCGTGCCCACGTTCAATGGGACTCGCGCAATGTCCCCTACAAGTCCTCAATCTGACACAGAAGACCTTCGGCGTGCAATGTCCCCACCCGGAACTCGTCCGGGCACAAGGACGCCAAATGGCATGATTACACCCGTGCCGGTGCAGAATCTTGTGAGCATGTCGAATCCAGGTGTGAATACAATGGTCAAAGCTCCAATGCGTCCTCGACGAGACGAAGAGGAAACTCCCGAAACCGACGATGGGCATGCTACAGACACGGGAGCTACACCTGAGAGCGCAAATGGTGGGTCAACGGGAACGAGAGCAACGGAACGAGCACCGACTCCAACAGATTCGCAGATACAAGCCCAGCGTGCGAGGAGTCCCACATCATTCGGGAGTTCTGGCAGGTCGATATCACCCACGGGGGGTAACATTGATGTTCACGGACAGCAGGGTCAATCAGCTACAATGGCTAGCATGGCCATGACCATGAACGGTAACCTTGCTGCGCGTAGTCCTTCGCCTATCGTCGATAGGAGTAAACCCCCACTGGATGCGTTCTACCAGGGCTCCCCTTCTGCTCCCCCCTTAAACAATAGCTATACAAGCTCACACGGCCACCTACAACCTAAGCTCGGAAGTACGGGGAATGTGACCGCCGACCTCATTCGGGATTACAAAGCAAAAGAAACTGAGGCGGAAATGTTGCGCAAGCGGGAGGCCTGGATGAAAACAGCGCTTTTGAAGGCATCCAGGTCAGGATTTGTACAAGTGGACGAGGAACTCTTCGACATCGAGGGCTTGAAACTCGATGCATCGGCCGGTGACCAGCAATCAAAAATGGTGGATATGATTTTGAATTTCAAACATTTCAAGACGCAGATACAGGTGAATGTCTTGCTCTTAAATCGTACTCTGTCTCGAGTCAAATTGACCACATGTGATTGCGCGTTATTGTGACGGATGCTGATCGGGATTGCTCAGACAACACTAGCCAATCAGGCGAGAGAAGCCTCGGATCGGATTGCGGACGCTGAACGCATGAAATCGAGTGCCATTCAAGAGGCAGCGTATTATCGCGCGAAGCTTACCGCGTACGAGGCCAGCACACATCCAGATGTCGCTCGTGCAGAGCGTGAACGCGTTGCAGAGCTCGAACGACATATCGCTACTCTCATGTCTGATCAGACGACCATGCGCCGCAAAGTCGATGAGCTAAGCGATTCTTTATCGTTACAAACGACTCTGCTCGAGCAGGCGGAGGCGAGAGCAGCAGATGCCAACAAGCGTGCGGATACATTGGAGGAGTCTCGCGATCGTAACCTTCGTTCCCTTTCTGAGCTCCAGGCCAGTTATATGACCATGGAAGCTGCTGTTCGCGACCATGCCGATCGTCTGCTTTCACAAACATCTTTGCTCGAGCAGAAAGACGCCGAGCACAAACAAGCTAAGAGCCAAGTACAAGAATTCATTGTACTCCGTGATCAGCATGTCCGCGCATTGGATCAAGCACGCACTGCTTTACAAGCACAGACTTCTCGCTCCGAAGAAGTTGATGCAGCCCATCAACGCGCACGGAGTCAAGTCAGTCAGTTAGAGGTTGAGCTCGCAGAACTCAGAGGCGAGCTTGAGGCACGCACTTCGGAGGTGGAGTCGCTCCGGGTCCGACTAGCTGAAGTGGAGAACTCGTGGGCCAAGTCACGTGAGGAGGCAGATGCATTCCGGGCACTGACGACTGGAAGCCTTGGAGAACTGTTGGATTCACATCGTGATCTCCGGGCGGATGAAGACAGGCATGCACGCACACATGCTGAAAAAGTGGAGGCAATGGAAATGGAAGCCCTGTCGCTCAGAAAGATACTGAAAGAACTCACTCAACGCTTGGAGGAGGCCCAAAACGAACTTACTGAAGAGCGCCGCAAGGCTCGAGACTCGGAATCCGAGCAAGCGTTTCTGCGTTCTCAGGTCGTTGGACTTCGCACTCAGCTCTCTAGTTCTACCTTGGAACACGGCCATCTACGCAAAGAGTTTTCGGAGAAAGAAAAAGAACTTCGAGATGCTATCAAGGATGCCACCGATGCGAATGTTCGGTTGGCGATGCTTCGCAATTACCTCGCGGAAAATGGACTCAACCCGGAGCCAGCAGAGTCTACAACTCGCCTCGATGCTTCTCGGATAGCTGAACTCGAGAGGCAGCTGGATGAGCGCATCCGGCTTCACGAGGTCTCAGAGCGCGAGCTTGCTCAAGCTCTTCAAAGAAAACAGGAAGCTGAGGCTCAGATGACTACCCTGACGTCACAGTTAGACCGGTCTCGCTCTAGACAGAGTCCGATTGTTGAGAGCGATTCCACTGCGGAAGCTCGGGCTCTCGAGGCTGAAAACAAGCTCGAAGAAACTGAGCACAGCTATAAAGCGAGGATGCAGCAGATGGAAGAAGATTACCAACTCGCTGTCCACTATGTGAAGTGAGCTACGATATTATTATACTACGCATGACCTCACAAGTTATTTATTTCATGCAGAGGAACCGAAAAAATGATGCGCAGGATGAAGGACGAGTTGACGAAGCAGAAGGCAGCGAATTCTGCTCTTCAGGCGGAGCTTGACGTGACGCGTGGACGCTCAAGCACAGAACCTGGATCACGGACGCGTGCTAACGGCAGTAGTACGCCCTCTGATGACAGTCACGATCTGCTGCGCTCCCAGCTTGTCGAGGCGCAAAAGCAATCTCAGCGGCTAACGAATGAGAATACAGACCTACATCAACGTATTGAATTGCTCGAGAAGGACTTGTCATCGATGAGAGAAAACCTGATAGCCTCTCAACGAGAGTCGGACGACCGGTATTCGCGAGTTGAGGAACTCCAGCACGAAGTCGAGAAGCTTAATGCCACGTTGGCCATTTATCGAAAGGGCTCGGACGAATCGGCTGTCGAGCAACTCACCCAAGAGAACACCAACCTCAAACGGGAGAATGAGCAGCTTTCTCACAAGATACATCTTCTTCTAGAGGTTGACCAGCCTTCGTTCAACCGGCCGTCGAGCATGTCAAGCTCAGAGAACTTTGAACACCTCTCTAACGAGCTAGACGACTGGCAACGTCAACTTGCTAGTTCGATGAACACACGCCGACCAACAAGTGACTTCGAACTCTCGCCTCTTGGACATGTTCGAGCGGGTTCACGGTCATGATGCACGCTCACTGTAATGTCGCCAGTGTTTTTGCATATATACGCTTCATACCATTAATGCCTTGATTGCTCTCCACGATGCTCACATTCATTTCGACTCGCCAGATTATTACAGTAATTCCGTTTTTCACATCTCGTTCCAATCAGATGGGTGCCCGCATGAGAAAGGATACTACACGGCCTCTACAGCCATCTGGGTCCATTCAATCGCTTTCTGCTTCACAGTCATAGCACCTTCATCATCACCTAATTTGCGCTCCAGATCTAGCCATTTCTTGAAAAATGCTCTGGGGTGATTCTCAATGAGGGAGAGCCTATATGTGGATCGAGCAACGTACTTCGCCTTGTGGCTTGTCATCTTGAGACCAAGGACATGATTGAACAGGATCCTGTGATAGCGTTGGATGTGTTGTACAGATGGAGTATCGAAACCTACCGCAAATGTTGAATATCTCCTCTGCGGGCCTCCATGTCCAAGTAGATCGTCCAAATGTCCCATCGTCTGGGATGTGAATCCACGATACCTTCAAAAATTGTCCTCCCTCGTTCAGCATCACCAAGCTTGTACTCTAGCTGTGCAAACTTAGATATCGTTTTGAGATCTGGCGGGTAAAATGTTCATCAAGTCCACATACGAAAGTGTCCACCTACGTTTTCGTTTCTCAAGACTTTGTAGAGAGCGTGACAAAAGTTTGCGTGCGTCTTCCACTTGCCCACGTCGAAGGTAATGTTCACAAAACAATGTCCAGACTTTCGAACTTTGTCCAAACTTTTTGCGTGTCCGCTTATATTGCTCTTCCGCTTTCTGTCAAATTTTCAAGGCGAGAGATCCGATAGCAGGGCATTTCAACGTACCTCGTATTTTTGACTTTCATCAAAGATGGTCGCAAGCCGAAGGTGAATCGTCTTGGAGTCATTATACCGCGCCGCGTCCTTGAAAACAACTTCTGTGGTAGCATCTGTACCGTACACATTCTCCAAGTTAAGAAGGGCTATCCAGACGTTGAGCTTCTCCTGTTCCTCCCGGAAATGGATGGTTTGAATAGCACGTCTTCCGACTGCCCGTGCCTTGTCGATCTCGGAAAGTTGCAGTTGGAAGGACATGTACCGGATCCAAAGATAAGAGGAATTTGGAGACCCTAGAAGCATTCGTTCGAAGTCGGTATTCGAATCTGGCAGCTTTGTCTGCATATTGGCAGTGACGTCTATCTCTATTTCCTTGCGCTTTCTCCGCTTCTTTTTCTCTGAGCCTTCATCACTATCACTTTGACCTGAGGACTCCGATTGGAGTTCGAACTCCTCGCGGGGTCCAGCGTTGTTCACAAACCACCGGAAGCCATCAACTTTGAGAGAGGGAATATCTGTGACCTGATGTGCCAGTAGTTTTTCCGAATTAACCGAGTCAGGCGGCGCGAGGTCAGCTTGCATGTCAACATCATCTTCGTCGTCATCGCCAGGCTCGTCGCCTACAGTCAACAGCTCTTCGTCTGAATCGGAATCGTGTGGATGCTCTTCGGGTTCGCATCCATCAAGCAACCTGTGCGCGTCGACATCGTTCGCGTCGTCGAGCTTGCCATTATGGGGGTGTTCATAATCCAATTCTACCTCACTCTCGTCACCGGCAAAGTAAGAAGGCTTTAAGCCTAACGAGAGCTGCTTCTTCTCGAGATCTCGAGAGAGAATCAAAGTTTTAACGCGATCACCCTCACGAAACGTGCGGAGCGCGATTGTGACATCCGCGTCCTTATTATCTGAGAGCTGACAGAAGGGTTGGTAGTGATGTGAACAGTAAATTGGCAACTTGCCTGGGATTTGTGACATAGACCACTAATCTTCGAGCCCTCAATCTCAATGAAGATCCCATATTGTTCAATACGCTTGACTCTACCAACAACCTTCTGACCTTCTCGAAGATCGTTGAGTGTCAGTGAGCTGGTTGGGGCACGTGTCAGGTCACCAGAGCGGAAGGTTACTTCGACCTTCTTGTTTACAGTATCAACACTAGCACACTATCAGTAAATTCAACTCGACATTCCCTACGAATTTACATACCTCAAGATCCGGCCTTTGACTAATTGGTTTACAACGAACCGACTCTTCCAATCTTTTATGAACTTGAGACTTTTTTCAGCATTTTAGTCGTAGAGAAGTAATTCAAGTCATACTTCATCAAAGAGTTCCCTAATCTGAACCCGAGCGTCGAGTCCTCTCCCAAGCGTCACGAACAATCCATGCTCTGCGACACTTTTGATGAAACCCCTCACAGTGTCTCCAGCCTTGAGATCATCAACACTGTTTATTTCGCGGTCCACTAGCTGCTTGAAATCATTCGGTGATAGTCTCGAAGCACGCGTAGAAAGGAACAGGTGATTGCTCGATTTATTAATGCCGACCACCGCAACTCTCAGAATAGAGTCGACAGCAGGAAAGGGATTTCCAGTTTCGTAGTCGTCCGAGGTGTCAGTTGGATGCAGAGAGCCAGAGATTCGGGTAGTGATCTTGATATGAGCACCGTAACGAGTGTATTTAGTCACTCGCCCACCAACGATTTGTCCAAGGGTGACAGTGTCCATAGACAATGGGATCTTCTTCTGGCGATTACTTTCCGAGTACCCAACGACGACAACAAAGCCTTTCTCGGGATTGCGGGATACCACGACAAGCGAGGGAATAGAAGTACCTGATTTCAAAGAGGTCTTAAGCTCTGGCACGGTCGTATTCCAGTGACGTGCCAAGCCAGAGAATGAGATGAGCGCGCGGACATCGGATGGCTTCAGCGAAAGGACAACATTCATCTTATGTAACTGAATGACGGCGCCCTCGACCACGTCCCCTATGAGCACGCCAGATATGTCGGTCACACTCGAAATAAATGAGGATGTGGCTTGCCGGATGCTAGCCACAATTCGCTGTGCTTCTGGGCCCACTGAGATAATGCGCACTTTAATCACCTTTCCAGGTGCATATACATCGGCAAGGTTTGCGCCTGTTTCGCTAAAGAGATTTGAACCCTTGCGGCTATACCAGCTGCGAAATATCGTACCTAGCCTCGCGTGCAGGTACAACAGCTTTTACATTGTTGAAGAACTCGACCATGAGATACTTGTCCGTTACCCGAAAGATGACCGCATGGGTAAGGAACCCAACCTTGGCGTCGGAAAAGGAGGTTAGGATAGGGAATGTGGTGTCCAAGAGTGTCTTTTTAGTTGTCAGCACAACACGATTCCGCTCTGGATCAACTGTGAGCACCTTGAAATCGGTGAGCATACAGACGAGAGGCGATGATACCAAACGTACACGACACTTTATGTTGGCCCCGAGCTGAAACTTCCTTGAAGGGTGCTTGAGGGGTATATCGGCATAATGTATAGGCCAGACCACTCCATCTACGTTTCCAGATATAGATACAAAAAGCGCAGTATCCGTCAATTGTTTTACTGTTCCCATGAGTATTTCGCCAACTTGTACTTGACCGGCTTGTAGAAACCTTTGTTCTAAGATGGATGGCCGCAGAGAAAGCTGTAAAATGCCGTCGAATGGATGGTGGCCAATCACACGTGCCTTGTGGAGTGTATTTACTCTCCACGGTCCGGAGGACGACAAGGATGGGATGTGCTCATCAGAAACATGTGAAATCTAGGAATCATCAGCCAGAATTAGAGCTGGTCACTGGATTGCTCACATGGACAAACCCCTCCTGGTCAGGCCCCGTCTCCATAAGCAACCCTCTCTCAGCTTCCACTCGTCGCACTTTGACCGAGTCCAAAACAGCTCCCACAGGGAAAGCAGCATGTAAGAATAGACCCTCGGATGTGCTTTTGGGTTGAAGCCTGATATGATGTCCTGCAAGTGTGACGACGAACCGTGGTGGAGTCGCTCCCGGAAGATCGTACAACACCCTTGCTTTTGTTTTCTGCCCCACTTTGAGTGACTCGCGTGCATCCGACAAGTGGAACTGATCAGCGGTTGCATCAAAAAAGCCTAAGATCTGCAAGTTAAGGCCATCCGGAACAATAGCAGTGACCAAAGATTGGACCAGCGATCCCGGTAACACGGACGAAACATTTGCTACTTCAGATATCTAAAAAGGATTCAGTTCGGTGAATAGTATGGTTTGACAACAAACTGTACCGAAGATGAGGCAAGTACATCAGGGTCGTTGGTGAGAGTGCAAATGCGACCATTCAAGGACATCTTAACCACGGAAGCGTGTATGAGTGCCCCCACTTGTAGTCTTGACCCCTCTGAACCGTTTTTGTGTGCCTCCTTAAACGACAGGAATCCAGATACATCAGACACACCAAGCTCGAGGACGTAACCATGGTCTTCGATGCTTTGTACAGCTGCACTTAAGGACTGACGTACGATAAGCGTCCCATCGTTCCATCGCTGAAAGAGACTCACATAGCCAAGCTTGAGATCGACCTTCCGCACACCCACGTTGACTTTCTCTGGGAGGAGACTGAGTTCAACCTTTCGACTAGCTTTGATGACGTCATCACGAACACGTCCAAGTCCGGTTACATCTGTTGTGCCAGACATACGCGTGCTTATAACAACAGCACGAACGTACTGCCCAACGTAAAATAGATCTGTCAATTCCAGAACTTGGGTAGAACTCTCTGATTCGCCGCCATCAGGTTCTTCATGCTCGTCGTCATTCATGGACTCGAGCCGTTTTGTGAGTTGAGAGGAGACTTGAGTAATCGGAACGTGACCGAAGAGCTGACCAGGCAGTGAGACCACGATAGCGAGAGGCTGTATCGACATCACTTGGCCAAGTACTCTCATCCCGGGAATAAGACGCTACAAGAATTGGTACAGATAGCGCAAGTTGATTCAAAACTTACCTTGTAATTTAGGTGTTCGATGCGGTGAGCATCTTTTTTTTCTGTTTTGATTGCAGCTTTGCCCTCGACGTTGGACTTGCGTCGTTTACGCTTGACTTGGGCTTGCTTTGCAGACTGGAGCACGTCAATTCAATCTTTTGTTGCCATCGGTTCACTTACAGCGAATAATTCCTGGTCCGCTTCCCTCACGGCCTCTGCACGAATAGTCCTAATCTCGAGTGGTGTCAGAATAGTTCCGCCTCCACGGGGAAAGTCGATCTCCTCGAGTGTCAGTGCGGACGAAGAAGGGACTTGGTCCCTTTTGTCGGTCTTTTTCTCTGACTTGCCTGACGATAACTTGGTTTTCTTTAACTTTTGGACGGAGGTACCATCGTCGAGGCGACGTTTGTGTCCCGTCATACTAGCTGTGTGCGATTCGGCGGCGGGACAGAGTCACGGCGCGTAGAGATATTTTTCCGTAGTGGCTTCCAAATAGGGCAACATCGTGACTTTGGCCCGTTCAGCGACCATCAGCCGACTCAAGGCGCAAGGCTGAGCGTACGACAATGGGTACGGTCTTGTGTGTCAGTCGTTTAAATGATAGCTCACTCGTACTTTGTTCCAGATTATCAGGTTCGTTCGTATACGTCGGGGTCGTCCTGCTTATTGTTTACCTTTGGCCTAGAATCGTGTGGGCTCCAAGTTTGGGGGCGGGGGTGTCGCGGGTGCATCAGAGACCAACGTCGACAGGAGGGAGCGCCTTCGAAAGCTTGCGTTGGAAACTATTGACCTTGCAAAAGTACGTACATCCACATATTATTTTGTTCCACGCGTTCCTAATTTCTCGCAGGATCCTTACATTCTACGCAACCATCTCGGGTCTCTGGAATGTCGGCTGTGTTTGACCCTTCATACAAACGAAGGATCATATCTTGCGCATACACAAGGGAAAAAGCACCAAACAAATCTTGCCAGACGGGCAGCCAGGGATGCGAAAGAGACTCAATTAATGGTGGCCCCAGCCCAGTCCGGTGTCCAGCGAAAAGTCTTCCTCAAAATCGGCCGACCAGGTTACCGGGTGACAAAAGTCCGTGACAGTGATACTGGAAAGGAAGGTATGATGGTGCAGGTGCATCTTCCCCAGATTAAAGCAGACGTGATCCCCCGACGGCGCTTCATGAGTGCTTGGGAACAAAAAAGGGAGCCACCAAACAAGGCGTACCAGTATCTGATCGTGCGTTCTTCTCATCTGACAGAATGTGGGAGGGTTGACGTGTCACGAAAAGGTTGCCGCTGAACCATATGAAACAATCGCTTTTCGCATCCCAGCGCGAGAGATAGAAGATGAGTCCGACGACGCTGGATACTGGAATTGGTCACATTGGGATCCCGATACAAAGCAGTACACTTTCCAGTTCATGTTCCGCATGTCATATTAGTCGACTCCTACGCGTTCATCTCCTCTTGTTACTTGGACGATTACCTCGAAGGGGTTGCGATCCACAGCCGTGGAGTTTGCGTGCCGTCGGGTGGCATAATAGGCCTAGTACACCAGTCTGTTTATCCGTGCTCTCGATATGGATCAGTTACGCCCCCCGAAGGTTCACTCAAATCTATAATCACAATCACCGATATCGATACTAGAGGTGGATCAACGATGCGATACTCGGATAACGAGGAGACATTGGTGACTCGTGGAGGGAGTCAATGTTCAATCTGACCAGCCTTTGGAGGAGTACTCTCGTCCCGTCGGCGTTTCGGAACGAATACTACGCTACTAACACATATCCGGGACGGGCTGGAACTTCACGGTGGTTTTGCGGTGCACCTGGCGACAGCCGATCAGAATTAACTACGTGTTCAAGTTGTCAGATGCTCATGTCTCCTTTCATATAGTGCAATTTGAAGATAACGTGACCTCGGATGTGCGGCCAATTTCGACAGCTCCTACCAATCGCCTCGAATTACGGCGTCGAGTCCCGGAGGGTTTCATTTCAAAAATCAAAACAAACACGAGAGCAAGATCACTATGAAAGCGAGCGAATGCGAGTACTCGGCGAAATAGAATAAAAAAGTAAGGGTAGATTATGACGAATGTCGCCTGAACATGATCTCCGCTGCCCGGTTCGGTGAGCAGTTCATCTGGAACCACTGGTCTGGTGGCCGTACCCCGTCCTTCAGTTTCATGTCATAATTTAGCACCAAGTGGGCCATCGTCGCCGTCATCGTGGTAGAGACAAAGAAACGACCAGGGCTTCATAACATCAGTCATGGAACGCTAAACAGAGGAACTGGCGTACATACCAGGCCCGATTCCCGTGTCCAAATACCAAGTACAATCGGTTAGTAGACGTAAGCCTATATTTCTGAGATGACTCCTCTCCTGCATCCTGTCTTGTTAAGAAGCGGAATGCATTAAATTCGGACGCATTTTCATAATAGCGATCATCCAAGTGCATGGGTACTGAGGCTACAGCCAGGTGAGTACCAGCAGGTATGGTCGTTCCATCGGAAAACTTGATGTCTTCCATAGCTTTCCGAACGATGGGGACTAGAACGAAACAGGATTAACACATTGACAACAATGATTCTGGGGGAGAAGGACCCACAGAGACTCGTACCGCTAACTCGCTGGGATTCCCGCAAAAAACACTCCATTTTTACCAGCATGCCCATTGAATCTTTTGTCCATCCATATTGCTCAGTCACCTCTCGGACTTCCTCGCGTAAGGTTTTTATGTATTGGGGGTGTGATGTGAGATTTAATAAAGCGTGGGTAAGAGTCTATGTCAGGGGATCAGTGACGCTTCCTCCTAAAAGACGGTACAGACCTGAGCTGAAGTGTGCAGCGATGCAAAGTTCAAAATGAGTATACGCAAGCAGATACTACGTAGATTCCTATCCTCGGGCTTGGATACCTGAAGAAGCCATGTGATCATATCATCCTACAATTAAGCCATCAGCTTGCATGCGGTCGTGAGGGCAGAAGACGAACCGGGAGGCAAAGCGACTCGTTGTCGGGATCATCATTGTACCGCTTTAGCCGTTCCTCCACAATGGGCTCCAGTAGAGTCATGCAACGCTTCAGACTGCTAGGCGTGTTAGACAATATACGGCCAATGATTCTGGAAGTCAAATAGTCCACATCGTCACGCCAACGGTAGTGACGGATGTGCTCACGGATGCATCAACTTTGGAAAGAAGTTGACCAAACTTGCGCGAAAAACTATTTGTAGAGCGAAGTTTGATAGGACATCCGCAAATTCGGTAGATTGACCTACAGACGGAACTGAATAACCGCTTTGCGATAGCATGAAAGAGCGACTTACAAATTGGTAGTCCCACAAAAACACGGTTGCTTGTACGGCATGTCGCCTTCATGACCGCGGAATATGCAGGGACGCTCACCCAGCCTATGGAGTTTGCGGTCGGACCTGATTCGCCAGACTGTCAAGAGGTGATGCTCACCAACTTCGTTAGAAGGAAGGATTTCTTCGAATGTCTGACATATCTCGTGGTGGATGTCGGGAAAGATATTACCAAGCTTGCGTTTGAGATGGCCATGAATGACGGTGACATGGTAAGGATGCGTCTGTGCTTCAAGGCCGAAGGTGTATTTGACTTGAAGAATCTGAGCGTTGATACGCACGTGAAGATCGCGGTCTCGAGGGTGAAAGGTAATACACACGTCTCTCATTGCGTGATCGAAGGACAGTTTGTCGTCGGGAAATTTGCGGAGCTCCTCCACAAGTTCAGGCCCTGTCAGCACGACCATCCATCGATCTACCATCGGTACTCTGAAGAATTTGTCTTTGTACTGGCTTTGAAGTGAGCCCACTGGACGGAAATTTTTAGTAGAGGACAGACGAGATCATAGCCTTGCTGAACCATGGATCTGGCGTGCAGAACGAACTTTGCCGCGCCATAGTAAGACAGGAGGGGACCTGATGGTCCGACTGCGGGGATATCGTTGAGCTACAAGAAGGATTGGTCACTGTGGCGAGTTGAGCGTGGCAGGGATGGGACATGCCTTGGAGGGCCATCGAATGCGATCGACAAGGATGGCGGCCACGAAAGCAAGGGCCGAGCCACAAAGCAGAAGACTAGCACTGTCCATGGGCTAAGTGTCGGGAACAGAAGGAGGGGGAGAGCATTTCGGGCAAAGCTCCCAAGGAGGGGAGGTATTTATGTCAGTGAAATGGAATTAGAGTTATAACACGAGCCTCTTTCTACCGGCTAGATTAGATTCATTCGTGTAGGCTGTGGCGCCGGGAGTTGGACATCCAAGTCGGCGTGCAGTTTGTCAGTCGTGGTGAGTCGTCAAGTCAATGACCCGCATAGAAATTCACCCTAGAGCCGCGCCGCGCGTTCGATCGCTTCTGCACCTTGGGGAGATCACGACAGGAGCATCTCCGCGCTTGGGCGTCGAACCGCCGCACATGTTGAAATGAACGGACTCGACGGTCCTAAAACCATCTTATACGCATCCGGACCGTCTCAATAACCTCTTATGTAGATCGCTGCCTAGCAGGCCGCCAGATTCTCGCATAATTGCACAAGTGAGAGCAGGTCGTCAATTTTTGGGATCCAAACTCTCCGGATGCACCAATGCGGGAGAACTGCTCAACCTACATAGATGATATGGCAATCCATGTCCACGAGTCGGGAAGCGTCAGGTACAAGTTGCAGACGGTCCTCGAGCACGAAGCTGGCAACAAAATAAGGATAGATGGAATAGAAGACTAACCGAACGAGTAAGCCACGCCATCTCCGCCACATAAAAAATACAGAGTTGATGTCAGGGGAACGAAACTCAGATATCGCTCTTCCGTTTACTCAGCCTTCGCCGACGTGTCCTTTCTTTGGTTCCTTCGGCCACATTCGCCGTCTTCACTGGAGAATTTCCCATCATGGTCACAGCGTCATCCTGGCACATAGGTACGTGGTCCGGTATGGGTGATTTTGCCGGAAAAGCAGACGACTTCTTCCTTAGCAGTCTTGGTTCTTGACTATACATAGTAGGCGTCCCTTCGTAATGTGCACCCTCCAGAGCGTGAAGATCTGGGTATTCATCCTGCCAAGCTCGAGGTTCGACGGGAGGAGATTTATACTGTGGTTGTTGTGTTTGTTGGGACTGGAGCGGAGCTGGCATAACAAGACGTTTTGGAAGGTGGCGTATGCGCCGAGGGTCTAAAGGCTGTTGTTGTATGCTGGAAGAGGGCTGTGTGAGCGGGCTGTCGACTCTGGTATGAGCGCTGTCTAAGGAGTGGACACTTCTATGTCGGGGACCAGGAAGTAGTGAAGCAGGCACCACATTCTCTGTCGACTGTGTTCTCGGTGTCGCGAGGTTAGAGGGAGGTGGTGTACGTTGCGGCGATTGTGGATCACCTGAGCTGGGCAACCTAGATTCATATCGCGGCGGAGGAAAAACGGTCCTTCCCGGCTGATGGAGGACGTAAGGCGCGGTATCGTGATCGAGATTGATTGAGGGACTATTGGGGATGTCGGGCGTGTAGTCTCCGAGATAGCGTTTTCGAGGAGCACGCACGGATAACGACTGGCAGTTCTGAATACTGGCACGAAAACCCTGGGAAGGGGTGGCAGAAGAGGACTGCGTCTGGGGGGTTGGTAGCGATTGCCGTCGGGAATGGTCAGGTCGGGTGGTTATCGAAACTACATTCAGTTTAGGGTGAAATGGACCCGGAATCGTAGGTACGCTAGAGGCGTGAGTATAGATGTTGTTTTGCTGAAGGATCTGGCCGGGTTTGAGGTGTAATGATAATCCCGGTTCGCGGCAGGTGGATGGTGGCCGGGAGGCAAACTAGGCGCAGCTCCATCAGGACAGACGTGGAGCGATGGATTATTGGACCTACTTGATAGTGACTAGGCAAAGAATGTGGATCAGGCTTGATGAGTACGGTGAGCAAAAAGGAGGCACTTGAGCCAACGGATGGCACACCTCGCACGATGAATGGGAAGTATTGTTTCCGGGAGGGGTGGCGTTACAGTGCGTGCGTGATATGGTGGGTTGTTCGAGGTGGGTAGCGATTGCTTCGTAGGGTCCGTCATGATGGTAACTGGCTCCAAATGGGTCCGTCTCGTCCAGCTCGTCGATGCGATCGAGGTTGTGACGGGAGGTAAGACGCCGGACGAAGGCTCTCATTCTTGCCTTGCGGGGGATATTGGTCGGGACGGGTTTCAGAGCTTGCCTCGGTACGGTGAGGGGGAGCTGTGGTAGCTGCACGGGGGATGAGGTGGGGGGAGTTGCCGTGAAAGAGCGGGCATCAGCGAGGGGAGAGTGGGGATGAGAGCGTGGGTCGGGAGAGAAGGCGGGGTCGTCGAGGAAAGCGCGGGGGAGGGGCGTCTTGAAGTGCATCTTTAGAATTTGTCCGCTCCCACCGCCATCATGTCTCTCCTCGCCCAAGTACGCGCAGAGATAAAACACTGGGAGCGCGACTTTGCCTCCACACATAGCAGAGACCCGTCCGTACAGGACATTCGGGGCCAGCCCGCCATCGGTGCGCCTTCTTGTCATCCCTGTCCCCCTCCCTTAAACACCCCATCCAGCCGAGAAGTACAAGCTCTACAAGAAACTTTCCAAAGCCACCTACACCCCTCCTCAAACCCGCACTCGTCTTCCCGCTCCGAAATCACGTCCAGTCGAGTCCGTCTCCCCGCTACCTGGTTTCAACCCGTTCTCCCCCGCCAAGAAATCAGCCAAACGCCCATCCCGCGTTTCGCCAACTTCCTTCCACGCAAACCCGTTCGCGACCCCCGCCAAGACCAGTAGACCAAAACCCGGCGCACGGACGGCGACTTGTCCTGATGCCACCCTTCTTCCGCACCCCAACACGTCCTCTCCTCCTGATCACCCCGTTTCCACAACTGCTGTCTCGCGTGCTCGAAAGCGTTTACGTGGCGAACCCGTCTCACCCTCCCCTAACAAACCAAAGCGCCAGCGTGTTCCCTCACAGGCTCCCCCACCTTTCCCAACATTGGAACAAGACTCCTCAAATAGCGAGCACGAAACTGACCAAGAACTGCCCCAATGCGACTTAACTTTATCTTTCGTGGCCGATTCCCCGGTAAAGGCACCCGCAGGCGGCAAGTCCTTCAACCTATTATTTGACGACGTCCTTCTCGCCTTCCCCATTGCAAAGAGACCTACTGACCCCCTCATCGCACGGCCCGTCCTTACCCCTGACGCATACCTGTCACAACGAGCTCCTACAGACCATTCTGTTCTGGCCACCCTTAAGCCTTGGCATGACCACAAGTCCAAAGGTATTACCCCCGGGCCGGAGTGTCGAGTCAATCATGTGCAGGGAAAGTTCCCCACGCAAGTTTTCCCCACGAAAGACTACCCATCCGCACCATCGCACGACCCCACTTCCAAATCAGAGGCTTCCCAACCAAGGACGTCCATGAAACGTGCTCTGGATGGTAGCGACCTCGCCTCACTGTGGGCACAGTATCCTTTGATCCCCCCATCCCCCCCTTCGCATGACTCGACTAATTGGGATACTGGCAAGGGAAAAGCGAGAACCACTGTTAGTCGGAAAAAATTGAGAGTCGAGGACGAAGACAGCGATGAAGGCGTGGACCGCCTGGACGGTATCACTGTCAATGTGGCGAGCGCCGGTCTGGATCGGGGTGAGCACCAACACGCCGATGACCTCGAGTGGGATCCATTACCACATCTTGGAGCCCGCGACCACGATCCAGCTGCGACGGAACAGATTGGTGCAAATCATCACGCGTCGAGCACGTTCACCGTAGACTTACCTGACAAACTCCGCCGCGTGCTGGCAATTTCACCATCGCGAAGCCAGAATGGCACGGAAGAACGTGTTGTCCGTGGACTGCTGTATGGCGATCGCGTCGGGCACTATGACCCCTCCAGGGGCGGGGCTATATGGGATGTTGGCGAAACGGACGAAGGCGCTCTCGGGGACGCCGAGACCGAGGACGATTGGGAAGGTGAACCCGTACCCTGGGAAGTTGGGGAACTGTAACTTGGTGCATTGTATGTGGTTATGCTAGGCTGTTGTGCTTTCTCTTTGCTGTGCTTTCATATCAGTGGTTTCACCCCGCCTTGCGGGTCATGAAATGCAGGATATGACAGACGATGCGTGTCCCCCACGTGTCCACCAGTGAGCAACCTTACGCTGCAGCTCGTCAAATTTAAGGCTGTACTGCATCGCTCGATGACTCACTTGGATGAGTGGATGTGCAAGACATGCAGTACGGTCGGAGTGGCCCGAGAGTCGTTGCGCATGAGCTTTGAAGTGCTCACTCCCTTTCGGTTGCACACCGCCAGTCCACACCCCTTTCACGTGTGGTCGGATCTCCGTGTATCAAGCAGGGAGCGTGGCTCGCCTGTCCCACTGGCTCATTTCCCCATACGATTGGTCAAACCTACCAGGCCGCATCCACAAGTCATTGGCCAGTGCCGTCTGGACGAATGCACGGCGTGAACGCAGTAAAGGGTACAACCCACCTATTTAACCTCCTGGTGTTGCTTCCATTGTTCTTCGACACCTTACCCCCCCGTGATCTTCGACAACACCGGCTTGAGAAATAACACTAGCTCCCAATCGTCCCACCGCCGCTACTCCATTCACCTCCAGACATGCTCTCTGCTCTATTCCGCGACCCCGACGCCACAAGAAAACTCCTTGATACCATCGCAGAGTCTCCCAATGGACGCCGTTCCTTGTCTCGATTGGCACGCACCTGCAAAGCAATGTGCGAGCCAGCGCTGAATGTGCTCTGGAGAGAGCTCGACTCGCTTCTGCCGCTCATCTCATTGTTCCCTAACAGCATCATGAAGAGAGCCCGTCGCCCAGGGCTAGGTTTGGTTGGTTCTGACTGCAAGTGTTCGCATGCTAAACATTACTGACGGACCGTGATGTAGGCCAAGGCGCCAAACGCCGAAGACTGGGACAGAGTCCTCGCATACGGCGAACGTGTCCGCCGCGTTGCATACATCGAGTCATCTCCGAGTGTCTCGCCTTCCGTTTTCACCATCATTGCGGAAAACCGCCCAGTGCCCCATATCCTGCCTCACCTGCAGACACTCATATGGAGAGTAGACACTGCCGCCGGTTTAGAACGTTCAACTCTTTTCTTGAACCCCGAACTGCAGAGCTTGGTCTTGGAAGTCGGCACTAGGATTCCGCAGCTTGGCGCCTATCTCGCCAATGTTTGCAGCCACACGCAGCTGGCTGCGTTCTCACTCACCTCCCCCACCAGCCTTCCTGAAACCTTCACCGATCTCGTACGCTCTCAGAACACGCTTGAAAAGCTGGCTTTGGTAGCACCTGGCGCCTTGTCGTCACAAGTTGGACAGTGGGCTGCTTCTTTGCCTTCTCTTCACACTCTCGAACTGGACCTCACGGGAAGGTCAATTATTGCCGTAGAAGGCTTCTTCGATGACATTGTCTCCCCCGGCGTGGCAACTCCCAGCGACGCATCATCCGACAGTGGAGTTTTCTCTGGTGACGAGATAGACTTCACGGAGATTAAGAAGTCGTCACTTCGCCTTATAGGTGACCTGCACTCTGGCGGCCTGTTCGCGGATCTTCGGAGCCTTCATCTGACTGGTGAAGTTGCGAACATTGCTGTGTTCTTGAAGCACATGACCAGCGAGCTCACCAGTCTTGAGCTCGTCATCGAGGACCCTCCTGACATGGCTGATTGGCAAGATCTCTCGGTGTTGATCTGTGAACGGTTTAGTCGGACGCTCCTTACTCTGCGGATCGGTGCAACTGGTGCATCTCGGTTCACAGAGCTCGTGCGAGCGACGTCTCGTGCAGCTGCAGATCAGCCCTCTCGTCACCTCCCACTCCAATATCTCTCCTCTCTCCCTTCCCTCATCCGCCTCGAAATAGACCTTCCAGAGTCGACTCTCTTCTTTGATGAAGACTTGCGTTCCATCGCCAAAGCATGTCCCAACATCGAGACCTTACGGTTATGCCCCATGGCCCGATTTGCGGGCTCTTCGGGCCCAAACCTCACTTTGGATGGCGTCGCGACTCTCACACAAAATTGTAAGAGACTGCAGAATCTTGCACTCGTGCTAGATGGGCGCCGGGGATCCGCGGAAACGTTGCACACCCTCGAGGTTTCCTCGAGGTCGCTTCTTCGCCTCCACGTGGGTCACTCCAACATCAACGACCCTCTTCACGCCGCCATTCTTCTCAGTCACCTTGCACCACACCTCGAGTCACTGAAGTGGTTCCACGAAAAAAATCGTCCAGGGTACATCGAGGTCAACGCCCAGGGGTGGCAGAAAGTGTTGGATTGGTTGCCTCACCTCCAGGGTGTGCGTCTTATGGAAAGGGCCAAGGCTCTTAGACGCAAGGTTCAAGGATCTACGATGGAGAAAAGCGTGGACGCTACCATCAAAAAGACTTATGTTAACAAGTTTGCTCACGTCCGACCTAAGACGGTGGAAGAAGGAATTCAGTCAGCGCCGTCTCTCGTTGATCGGATGGTTCAGATCAAGCCAGATCTGCTTTCTGTCTTTGTAGACGCAACCCACACGTGCGCCGAGACGGCCGTCGATGCCACACCCGAAGTTGCTCATCAGTCGGTCGGCGTTGAACCTGTGGTGATGGATGCTGAGGTCGACGCCACGCTACCTCCAGGTACCCAATCCATCGGCACCGCACTGCTCCCCCAAAATTATCACGATTTCAGATCTGTCCCCCTTATGCTCTCCGCTGTCTTCACTGGACTACTCGCTCTCGCATGCCGCGTTTTCCTTACCTACCCACTCACGCTGCCTAAGCATATGTTCGACAAGTCGTTCTCTATACTCTATGCTCAAAAAGAGAATGGTGATGAGCCATCAAATGAAAAACACGAGCTCCAAGGAATCCAGTGGAACTTGACCCCATCGACAACCGAGCCGTTGGATCATGATATGCCTCCTGTTTGTCTATGAATTCTCCTTCTACTTCGGACGTTTTTACTCATATAGTATACGGGTGCTGGCGCTTGTTGTAGGGATACTTTCATGAATACTGTTCTAGCGCAGATTGGAAAGGAAGAGGTTCGATTGAACAAGACCATGAGGGACACACTTGGGCTGCGACACAGGAGCTTTCCAAAAAAGGAAATACTGAAAGTAGGGAACAAACAACACCAAACATCTTTGCGACGCGTCACTTCACACTGAATGCCGACCAGCCATATTCGCGGTCACACTACCAGCTAGCGATGGCCGAAGTAAAGAAACAAGAGAGGGACTTTACGCCAGAGGTAAATGCCTTGCTGCCAGAGACGCAAACACTCGCTGAGGTGTGTATCGTCGTTCAGCCTCTTGATCCTAGCTCAAGTGCTCCACGAACAGTCTGGTAGGCTCCCAGAGGCATTGGATGAACTTTTTGCGCTAGAAAAGCAAACCAGAAATGTACGTCTATGACCTTCAACATTCCGCTTTCTCACCGAGGTCGCATAGGCTTCTGACCTACCTTCGACCACGCGTCTTGCCAAGGCTGCACTAGACCAATGCTATAAGGCCCGAGACTATGCTCAGCTCAACGCTACCATCAATCTACTGAGCAAGAAACACGGACAGCTCAAAGGCGTCGTGCAGGCCATGGTGGAGCAGGCGATGACCTGGCTGGCGGACATAAGGAAACGGGAAGGTGATGCAAAGTGGCTGGAGCTGGTCGAGACGTTGCGATCAGTCACCGAGGGTAAGGTATGTTGTAAGAAACTTGCCTCCCAGCAGCCAGCTAAGCGACGTGGTTAGATTTTCCTCGAGACTCCCCGTGCACGCGTGACTCTCTTGCTCTCACAATACCATGAAAGCCTCTCGAAGCTGCCATCCGCAAAGCCACCTGCCGTCAAGGAATCATTGCAGACGGCGTCTGATCTGCTGTCTGACCTTCAAGTAGAAACGTACTCGTCGATGGAACGGAGGGAAAAAACTGAATTCATTTTGGAACAAATGCGGCTATTGATCGCTTTGGCACGTTTGAAGGATGCAGAAGTCGTAGGCAAGGGAAAAAAGGAGGAGAAGAGCACAATTGGAGAAGGAGAACCTGACTGGGTCAAAGCGAGGGTTGGCGGTCGCAAGGTCAACGAGACTTTCCTTAAAGCGAAGGAAAATGAGGTGTGCCATCATCAACGTCATTTGGAGCTCTAATCAAACTATCGAAACAGGACCTCAAGCTCAAATTCTACGATTTGATGATCCAACAAGCATTACATCAAACGGCGTACTTGGAGGTTGCGAAGCACTACGAGAAAGTGTGGGATACCCCGTCGATAAAAGAAGACGAGAGCAAAAACCACGCAGTAAGTTCTTCGAGTACGGAAACCGTCCATTCAGTCCACTTGATCTGGTAAGCGCAGGCACTGGAACACATCGTCTACTACGTTGTTCTCGCTCCCCATAACAACGAACAGTCGGACATGCTGCACCATTGGTTCGTGAACCCGGCTCTGGAGAAGCTTGAATTACACTAGTACGGCATTCTGCGATGATCTTCGGGTACTGCTGAACGTCCTTTCAGCAACCTCGTCAAATCCTTTGTTACCCGAGAGCTGATGAGGTGGCCAGGGATTGAGTCGATCTATGGCCCTTTCCTGCGAACAACACCTGTATTCTCCAATGCTACACAATGGGAAGACCTGCACATTCGCGTGATTGAACACGTGAGTATCCCCCCACCCATCAGCAACACAGCCCGATTGATTATTGTTCAGAACGTCCGAGTCGTTTCTCAATATTACACTCGGATTAGGTTATCCCGCCTAACAATTCTCCTTGATCTTACTCCACAACAGACGGAAGAGACGCTGGCACGGCTAGTCGTCTCGAAAACCATCTGGGCACGCGTAGACCGACCAGCAGGCATCGTGAATTTCACACCTAAGCGGAGCGCGGAAGACGCAATGAATAACTGGAGCTCGGATATGCAGAGATTACTAGGTCTTGTGGAAAAGACGTGGATGGGAATGAACGCAGCCTTGGCTGCACAGTCGCGCGTCAAGGCATAAGTTAGACTTTGTATTGCTAGTGTGCGCCCAAGTCGAGCGTGTGGACAGGAATCGATCTGACTCGGATACGTAAGCTATTGACTTCCAATGAGCTGTTCCTTTAAAGGGCTCGGACGCAGTGTGATTGGATTGTCGATGAGGTGGGATGGCCGTACACCATCTTTCTGACGCTTGACATACTCTTGTCCGCGACTCCAGGTATTGCCCATACCGCTGTCAAGGTTGAGAATGGCACGCCAACGCTTACGAGCGCGGAAAGCACTCTCATCGAGGGCCTTCTTGCGCTCGACTGACTTGTAAACTTTGTCCTCCTTCTCGAACGTCCTGTCAACTTCAGACGGGAACGTGGTGCCATAAGACTCGGCTTCCATGCGAGCAAATGCATTTGCGATGTCATACTCCGCACGTAGTGTGCGAAACTCTGTGACTGCACGGGAATACGCGACAGTGAGCGATACATTGTGGTGTCTGTGGAGGTTAGCAGCGAAAAGAACTGCGCTGGGGACGGGAATCAGTGGAGTACAGACAAACACTGGAAGGGTTGCCCACTCTTCTGCTGTCGGATTTCTGGTCCGTTGGCTCAACCTTGACCAGTCCTTCCCTCTCACTGGGTGTTCCGGCTCGATCTGCTGACCCTCTACGATGGACACGGGTCTGAATGCCTCGAACGGGTGGTCCCTGAAAAACTGGAGTCGAAGCCTGTCCTCCAGATATCTGACGGTAAAGGGCTGCATCTTTGGGGTTCGAAGACTGGAGGTGGTTGGCTTAGGAGGCATGTTTTGTGCATCAGACACACGTATGGGAGGGGCACGCGGGGGGAGCGAGAGTGGGGGATATTGAAGCACTGCTTGGTACCACAAGGGCTCTTCGCGAACGTAGTTTGCTTGCATGAGCCGGGAGACTTGCTTGTGCACTTGGGACGCGATTCGCCGCACCATGGGAGGAGTAGACGAGTTGTTTGGACGCGACAAATAAATACCTTGACCCAAAACCATGGAGGAGGAAGAGACGGAACTGAGGAATCCCTTTCCTTCTCCCCCCTCTCATTATTCTAATTACACCGCACACAACCTCAGCCTCCTCCGCTTGCTCAGAGAGCGTTTCAAAGACCAGGACGTCGACATCAGCGCGTTGAACCAGCGCGAGCTTCTGTCTGATCAGACCGATGTTCCCCCCTGGTCCCTGACTCAACTGGAAAAGCCCAGGGTAGATTGGATCCTCGAAGAGGGACACTACAATGTATTCGGTGATACGTGGTTTGTACGCCCCGTACTTTCAAGTCCCAGCAGTTCTTGACGTGGCGCCTCAAGGTCAAGGAGACTATTCCCTCATTGGCTGACCTGGGCGGACATCAACTGTTTCCAGCCGATCCGAGCATAGGTGAGTAGCTCGTCAACACCATATCTCTTGTGCTCTCAACATCATTCTCCTAGATCGCCGTCCCGCACTGTTATCTATTCTCCGTTCTCTTCTGGTCACGTACTTCAATCTCACGGCTACCATTCCCTGCCCGCCGCCGCCTCCCTACTCCACCATCCCTCCAGAATGGCAGCGGCACATAGAATGGATCACCGTGCTTGCCCAGAATCTGATGGCTGCCGCGAACGATTTGCGTCCGGTACAGGTCAGTTCGTTTAGTGCACTCCCATGGCAGCATACATATGCAATCACATAGGCGAGAGGTAATCTTGAAAGCATGATGCAGCGTCAGTTGGAGCTCCGTCGCGAGGAGACCGCTTCCATTCACGCGTCCGAGGCGTCTCTTGTCGTACCTTGTCATTCACCCTGACCTGACCATGTTATCAGTAAATGCGATGAGCTAGAAGCACGACTTTTCGGGTTACGTGCTTCGGCTCTCGACACGACGTCCCTCCACCCAGCTTCTAATGCGAGCCAGCAAGGACAGGTTCGTCCTGCTTTCAATTCCAGAATCACTGACGTAGCGTTCTGCCAGTCGTTGGTGATGACTATCGAAGACGTCTTCCGTTGGGCTGAACAAACGACTTGAAATAAATATGAGAACAGGGTCGCGCTTTGAGATTTCTACTTGGTAGATGACCGATTCGCATGTGTAGTTGTGTACTCGGCCCGCGGTGGCCATTCCGTTGGCGGGCAAATCGCAGTTCGGAGTGTCGGGGGTCCGACGTTCGGCCATTGCTCTGCTCTTCATCCTGAATGGCGACGAAGCGGAGAATCGGGGTGCGCCTAGCTACTACAGAGGCTGCCCGGCGTCAGCTTATGCAGCCCGTTGCGTGTTGGGAGAAAGTGTGGGTTACTCCAGAGAATGCGCCAAGTTCGACCATGAAGATACTCAAGTGGGTGAAGACTGACAAAAAACAGGTCCGTCTGCACGTCCGTGAACTGACGAGGGCGGCTCATGACCATGGACTTCTGCAAGCAATTCAGTGATGACGAGGAAGAAGCCGACGAGCCTCTTGCTCCTCTCCCAGATGAACCCGAGGTCGTGGAAGGTGACGAAGACATGGACCAAGATGAGCCTGCTGTTGCACCTGATGCCGCCCGGGAAATCAGTTTCGTAAATCAAGAAGAAACACAGACGAAGCCGGCTTCGCCCGCACCACCAGCGCTATCACTACAGCCCGACGTACCTATGCTGACCGTCGATGAGGGGCGAGAGGGGGACATGCTAGAAGCATCGTTCAAGGCGTTGGATGCAGGTATAAATGTCGATGTGGATGGGAATGCTCACCAAGAGGGCGTTGGGGAGCTGGCCATGGCTGTTCTTGGTCCAGATGGTACGCCCTACGAGAGCATGCATGACCTTGGCCAGCTAGATAGTGCGAACGCACTGCTGGGTGGACCATTAATGGGCAACGCCGGGGATCCGTTTGGGCCATCGGGTCAGGAGACGACAGGGCAACCACTACCGTGACTACTGAACATTGGGTGATTATTATCTCGTTCAGCCTGGTTGCAACGCATGGAGCTGATCTGTATACGTTCAGACACTCGCGCGTCCCAGTCATGTGTACGATGTTGACTCGTTAGCCTTTATCAGTGGTGTACACAGTGATTCAAATTGGCCATACATGGCATGGCTTCGCTGAGGACAAACAACCCTAAATCGAGTACTGCGCGATAAATATCGCTCGACTCACCTCCTCCTGGGTTCTTCTTGACCACCATCTGTCCCAACCATGGTCTCTTCATTGCAAGCGTTGATACTCACACAACATCCTACTCCCTTTTTCTCGGCAGCAGAATTTGCGCTCTCTGCCGTGGCTCTAGGTCCCTTGCCAAGCTTCGTTCCCCTGGTCCTCCTCCTCTCTGTACTCATGATCCACGGGCAAAGAATTGTCTGCCGTCAGACACGAGGGCGGGAACTACTTTTCTCGTGGGTCTGTGTCACAGCTGGCTCAGCTCTTGCCCACTGGAGAGCAGCGACCACCGCTCTTTCCAACCCCACCGAATCTCTGGGTGCATTGGTTTTTCTATCGGGAGTGACCTACTTGATTGTGGTGCTTTCAGTCTACCTGGATACTCGTTTCAGAGGTCGGCTGAGCACCGATTGGACCCAACTCACGTTTTTCCCAGTACTCTGGGCCGCATGTTGGAGCATTGCATCACGCGTATCTCCCGTTGGTCGTTTGTTGAACTGGTGGCCGGCTCCCGTTCCCTCCGCATATGGTTGGGTTCTGCCTGTTGCGGGTCCAACTGGAATCGATTGGATTGTGGCCGCATGGGCCATAGTGTGTTCTGAGCTTCTGGCTCAGTGGCTCATGGGGTTTTCGGAATACGAGGACCTGGATATGCAAGGCTATCGATCGTTCTTATCTTCTAGGTCGAAGGCGCTCTTGTCACTTGTCGCGATTCTCCTTGCCCTCACCCTTCCCTCGACCGTGAGCCAGTACTCACTGCCTCGCGCCGACATCGTTCATCACACGCCACTCACGGTCGGATGTGCTTTGCCCAATCCGCTGGACGGAAGTCACCCCACGCTAGAGCACTTTATCAGTGAGACGCGCATGATGAATGCGGCAAATGTGATCATTTGGCCCGAGAGTGCGGTGGTATTCAACTCGGAGAAGGAGCGAGAGGACGCGTTTGCTGAAATTCGACAGCTGCCGCTTTCTGCTATCATTGGCGTAGCCTTTGACGAATATGTCGCGGGCGATCCAGCACACACCAGAAACGGCTTTGCGCTCCTGCACAAGGACCAACAACCAGGCGATGAAGCAATCCAGTACTACAAACGCCAACTGGTGCCGTGTGAGTAGCGGCTCGTTTACTCTTGGTCTTTACTACTGCTCTGACAAGGAAAAGTCACGGAATCGTTTTCCAAGATACCGTCGGTGGATCCGCCCGTGATCACTCGGTGGGAGTTGAAGAACCCGAGGGGGATAAGCAAGCCAGACTGGGCGCCGAATTATACGCGGCCACTCCTTGTCACGTCGTCTATATGTCTCGATTTTACGTCGCCGACGGTGTTCACGAGCCTAGATTCTCGTCCATCGCTTATTATGGGTCCTGCGCGTACTTGGGAGACGACTGTTGGGCTTGCTATGTGGGAGCAGGCAAAGGCGAGGGCAAACGAGCTCGGCAGCATGGTCCTGTGGTGTGATGGTGGGTCGTCAGGGGTGAGTGGGATAGGAGGGGGTGGGATACACGAGCCGATGCAGGTTGGAGGAGGGTCGTGGATGAGGACGATCGGGATAGCATACCCGTTTGACGAGCACCGCACGCTGTACGCGGTGGGAGGGGACATTCCGGTGATGGTGGTATTGCTAGCGTTGATGGGCGGGGGGGTGACTGGCCGGTACTTGCTGAGTAGGGGATGGATGGTGAGGCGTCGAGGAGAGGCTCAGAACTTGCCCGAGTAGTACATGCGTTTTTCATCGTTGATTACATAATCTAAGATCTGTGTACACGCCAAAGTCACGCTCACTTGTCCTCAAAGCTCGCCCTCGCCTGCCCTTCTACCCTTCTCCTCCTCAAGTCCCTATCGCGAGGACTCGAGCACAACGGCGTCGGCGCACAACTTCATACAGTCGAAGCTACCTCGCAGCCTTCGCGGCTCTCTGCGCAGCTCGACGCACTCGTTCGATCCCTCCCGTCTCCTCGCCCGTGCCTTCCCCCTCTTTGGAAAGAAACACACCCCACCCCCGAAGCAGTCCGAGGAACATCCCACCGACAGCGCCGTCGGAGACTTTGAGATCATCCTTGCCGACGACGTCCCCCACCACCCCCCCGAGGGTCTCCCCGAGTCTTCGATAACCACTCCACCACAGCCTTCCCTCTCTCGCACAAAGTCCACCCTTTTCCGTCTCAAGAACATTTCCAAGGCATCCATACATCTCTCTTCCTTCACAGACAGCAGAGCTTCATCCTCCCGCACCCGCACCGCGACAAACGAATCCGACATTTGCCTCGCGTTTCCGAAACCGCCAACTCACATACCCACCCCTGAGACTTCCGTTCCGGGTGCTTCCATCACTCTTGACTCACCCTCTCAGCCTCTCCACTCCTCTGCCCCCGACGCATCCACGTCCTCGTCCCTCAATCGGGATCCGTTTGCAGGCGACTGTCCGGTACTCCCAGATCAGGACACTCCCGAACAGGTCCCTAACCCACCCCCACTCTTAGCTTCACACCCCCCTCGGCGCTCGTCGAAGCTCGTCAAACCAAGACGCAGATTCACTGGCTCCCTCAAGCGTTTCAAGTCCCTTTCACAAACCCTCCTCGACTCATTTGTATCCCATCCCCTTGACGCTTCGTCCATTGACACTATCAGAAGCAAGAGACGCTGGAATCAAAACCACGACCTTGATTCCACCTCCGTATCCAGCATTCCAGCTAACCCTCTCATTTCGCCCGTACCAGAGCTTCGTTCACCATCCTTCACTGCTCGTGACGTAGAGATTCACTCATCACCTTCTGCTTCCATATCTTCCCTACCCGAAGAGTCTTCTTCCCCCACTCCCATTCCTGTACCTCCCCCGCTCAGGAGAAAGCACTCAGCACCAGCCGGTCTTAGTCGTGGCGTGTCGCCCGTCTCTCACTACCGGTTGGTCAATCCATCTGAACTCACTGCCTCCCCATCGTCGTTGATAAGGAGTTCTCTGGTAAACTATTCTGCAAGATCGTCCTTCCTGCCCCCATCGCCATCTTGGCTCAGTCGCAACGTAACTCATCTTGATCCGTCCGAGATATCTTCCACTTTCCCTCCATCACGCATTTCCGCTCTCAGTGATTCAGACCACCTCAAGATCCCCGAGATCACCACATTCTACCCATCTACTCTCTTCGCACCCGATTCCCCTCGTCCACTTCCCATTCCGCCCCCCATCATCCCTGTCCCACCCCCTCAGTCACGAGAGTCTACCTCCTCGCCTTCTAGGCCCATACTACAACCCCTCCTGACAAACATCTATCCAGAAAGCCCAGACTCGGATACTGGGTCCTTCGTAACATCACCCACACCACTCGACAGCACGCTTTATTCCCCCACTTCCAGCACAACTCCTACTACTGCATTCGCCTCCGCGCTTCCATCACCTTCTCCGCAATTCCATCGCCGGTTATCAAACATTAGTCAGATCTCCGTTGAGCGCCACCGGCAATCTATCGCAAGACTCAAGAAATCTCGTACATCTAGCCCTAAGACTCTTCGCCAACCTTCTTTTAAAGCGTCCAAGACATCCCTCGGTCCAATACACAAGGTGGCTTTCCCCGTTCAGATATATTCCCCCTTGCTGATTGCCTGCAGGATCTCTCTATTCGCAACCGGTCGTATAACGCTCCGAAATTCCATTTCGTTAAAGCGCCTCCATCTCCTGCCATTTGGTCTGTTTCCAGTCCCGTGTCTGACTTTCTCTCTTTGCTCAGTTGGCCCATACAGTGAAAACTCCGACCATCGGACCGTGTTCATTCCGTCCAGACAACCTGAATCTAAACAGTCGCCACTCCCCAGAGACCTTGCACTCCTCCTCGAAGCTTTCTTCATCCAGTCCGGCATACTCGACTCTCTTTCACGATCCACAATGGACTATGCAGGGAAGAACCTTGATGTCGTCGATTTCGGCGGTGAAGTAGATTACTCGGGACATCAGTGGTTCCAGGAACCTCCTCCACGACCCGAGGTAAAAGTCGTGCTGCCTTCGTGGACTCGGCTGACTCTCTTCCAGCCTCAACCGGTCGTTGAGCCTTATGTACCAGACCGTGAGGTTATCAAACAGAATGAGGCATTTGACCGTGCTCTCAAGGCAGCGCCAAACGTGTTGTATGGGCGGTTCAAGCAATATGGCCAGGTTTACACTCCGCGCTGTGACAATTCCCAGACTAACCCACACCACACAGCTCGGCGTTCTTGCTTGGTGCTCCGAATTTTCGGAAATGATCGATAGCCTCAAAGAGCTTGGCTTCTCGGGCAACATGTTTGTGGCGACGCAAGCACAGGCGTTGCGGACATGCGAAGAGATACTGAAACTAAAGCTCGACATTAAAATGCAGATCATTCTCATGTATCTCTCGTCACAAATCGCCAGGCTACGTCGCTTCCTTGAAAGTGGCGAACGTCAATGGGATGATTACCCTGTCCCCGAGTTTCCTCTAGACTACCGTGCGTACTCGTGACAACTTCTTTCTTGTGGACGGCATGCTTTGGGGAGGTGTCTCCGTATCTTTCTTTCTCGAAGTAGATAGTCGTTTTTGTGCCGCATATATTACGGCGCGGCTAACCCGCGATACCAAGTTGCATATTTGTATTATCACTCATGTGGACACACTGTACTCGTACCAGATCGACTGTATCTTTGTGGCGTGCCCAGCAACAAGTAGGTTTGCGATTGGTCTAATTCGTGAACATCTACATGAGTATACGTACGTCAGTCATAAAAACCTCGTTGCACTGTAGAGTCCATAGTCCAGAGCAATAAATGAGCGTAGGCAATGTCAACGAAGACGACAATAAAAATGAAACCAATGCCCGCAACTAGGACGAAAAACGAAGATATAGCCGAGCTTGCGATAATCGGGAATATCATCAGTGCACGTGAGTCCAAGCGAGCTTGAAGCCAGAATGTTTACAATGCATCATCATGCGAACAATAAAACTGAAATGGGTATATCATGAGTGCGGCATGTTGGCGTATTTTCCCCAATATTCTGAAGCGGATCCACTACTTCTATCTGCTAACGGTGGTAAACGGGCAGGTTGATAACTTGATTCGCGCGGGGGTGCAGGTAGAGGGTTAGGACGAATCGGTAGGTCTACCGAAGGGTCCTTGGAGGGGAAGGAGAAAGAATTTGGTAACGATCGATACGTAGTGTAATCCCTTGAAGACGAAGGATGCGGTTGCCCATATGGAGAGGTAGCAGCATAGATGATTGGTGGAGGTGCAGAAGGCATATTAGCGTAAAACACACTGGCTGGTATAGGGTGCGCTTGTAACGGTTGCACGACGTACGATGTGTGACTGGAACCGTGGGCGAAACTCTGTAATGAGAAGATATCTTTTGCTGCATCATTATTGACAACCTTGGAGTCGGTGCTGGAGGGCGAGGGAATCACGTTGGTTTCCGATCGACCTTGAACCATGCTCCTACCCTTCCATAGCCGATCAATCTCCCAAGCTTCACGAGCTTTAAGGGTGGCCATATCGGCTGCCGAAGTCAACTCAGATGTTGGCCGGGCGGATATGGATGGCAGGCGATCAACACGCGCAACCGTCACGATTGAACTCGGCACAGGACGTGTCGTCTTCGAGTGACTCTGATGGATAGAATCTCGAGGCCGATCATCGCTGTTACGGAGGCGCGGAGGCGCGTCCTGCAGCGTGAATATCAACGGCTGAACTAGAGTTGGACGTTGTGCGGTATCAAGACTACGAGCCCGTCCTGGCCGCCCCGAGAGAGAACCAGAGTCCGTATTCTCAACTGCTGGTGATTTCACCTTTGCACGGCTGGTGGTTCGACGTTGGTCTTCGCCTGCCTGTTGAGTAGTCTTTTCGCGCCTTCGCCTGTGCTCATGCTCTTCGTCTTTTACCCTTTCTCTGTCTCTTCCCCTGTCCCGCTCTCTTCCCCTGTCCCTGTCCGTCTCGCGATCTCTCGCTCGCCCCTTCTCACGGTCTCTCTCGTGCTCCCTCTCACGAGATGTTCTCGAAGAAGGCTTCCTCTCTGTTTTCGCTACTCTCTCCTTCGTCCTTCGACGACGGGGAACTTCAGCTGAGTTGACAACCAACCACTGGTCACCCTCGGCCCGAAACGCAGCCTCCGATGACGGTGCCATCTTATCCGAATGAGTCCTCACAAGCTTAAACGTTTCTGTCTTCTTACTCGTTGCCGAATTAGACTTGGTAAGCCGAACTTCGTCGTCTGCTAGCTGGGCATCAGCTTCCTTAGTAGGTGAAACCTGCTTAGGGAAGGACACATCTCGAGATTGTCTCTCGTCACCAGAACGGTCCTTTGGCGCTCTCTCGAAAACGGGTAACCCGGCATGTGGCTCGTCCGTATCGTAAGGAGTAGGGGGATTAACGAGAACTGATGCCTTGGACAATGGAGAGTCGTCTACAACCGGAAAGACCAGGTGAGGGGGAATAATATTTAGTGCCTCCATTGGTGACAGAGATGCTCTTGATGGAACATCCACCGAGTTATGTGGAGGTGAAGACACCTGAGCTGGAACGCCCATGGATAGACGAAATCCGGGGGACAGTGACGAAGGGGGACTTGAGACAGAAGGGCGAGCCGTGGTCGTAAATGACGGCACTTCAGGAAGGCTGACGGCAGGGACAGCGGCGGAAATGGGGCTGAGGAGACCTGGGATGGGGGGCGACCTCCCGGCTGAGGAAGGCACAGAAGCGGGATTAGTAACTGGTTGCGGGTCTACAGGCTGAAGTCGTTGTGCAATTGATACGTCTTCAGGTGGGGCTTCACTGGGAACCTCTGGCGGCAATGCACCGTTCACTTTGACAGGGGTGGTACCCCCAGAACTTGGCGCGTCCGGGTTTGCGATCATCAATTTCCCCAGGGGCGAGAATGGCACATCATATGAGACTGTTGAAGCACGGTCACTATTCGCACGCTCAGCTTCTATCGATGGACCTTTGCTAACTTGTGGCTCCATATCCAAGTCTACCCGCGGAGGAGGTATACGCTTAGATGGGTCTGAAATTTTCTTTTCCGCCACCGGCTTTTCCGGAGAGGACTGTCTCTGCGAGATGAGTGAGCGACGTGATGACCGTTCGTCCACAGCCGAAAGTGCGGCTCCACCGGAGTTACCCTCGGAGCTATCATTTGTGGCAGCAACCAGATCTTGACCAGACCTTCGCAAGATGCTAAACCTCCTCACCAATCGCCCAAGGACGCTATGGCGTTTGTCATGCATTGACGACAAATGCGACAACGCTGCGGTGGAACCATTTGCAGAGGTAGATATGGGGGAGAGAGTGGAATGACGCTTTGATCCGCCAAAATTGAAGTGAAGAGCACCATTCGGGACACTCGAAAACCGCTTTGGCAGGCTGGAGGAAGAGTCTTCCACCGCAGGTGTCTCTTGTCCCTTTGGCATGTCTTTCTCATGCGCGCCAAAAAGTCCGGCCAGTATCGGCTTGCGGCGCTTACTTATTTTGCGAGTGACATGAGTTGGCTTCGATGCCTGCAAATGGAGTGCGGACGTAGACTGAGAGAGAGGGGAGGGAGTGACGGCCTTTCGACGAGCTTGACCCGCGTTTATACTAGACAGGCGGGAGCGAGTGCGTGGTATGCCCTGTGTCGTGTCAGTCAGTCGAAGGGCAAGGTAGAGCAGTGAGATTGATAGAGTACCTCGGGGGAATCAATGGACACAGGACTAATGCTGCTGCCCGCGTCATACGGCGACTGGTGATGCCAGCGCGTGCCCCAAGGGTCGCTAACATCCATTAGGTCGACATTGTCCTGGGAGGTCTTGCGGCTGCGTGGCTTGACGCTTGGGTCGGGGATGCGCACTTGAGACGAGTTCGGCGTTGGTAGCGATGTGCCGGAGGGTGAGCGGCTGGGACCTGGTAGGCGCGTTGAATCTTCGGAACGATCCTGTATGCTGTGCACCGACGCTGCCATGGGAGGAAAGGAAGGAGAGAAAACCGAGGGTGGACGGTTGAGAGAGGGGGGAGGGAGTAGGTGGTGATTCTTGTACCAACGCGGACCGTTTGGATTGTGAAGGGGGAACTTGATCCTGAAGGTGGAAACGTTGGCTGCAGCCATCTCGCTTTCCTTCTTGAACCAGGCTGGGAGTTCGCCGAGAGGATCTGGGATGATGGAACGGGAGAGGTCGAGGGAGGAGGGAATCTCCAGTGAGGTGGGGGATGGGTCGTCGTCGTCGTTTTGATCCATGGAAGGGAGGGAATGCGTGCTTTGGAGGGAGGAGAGGTGCTTTACCTGGGTGGCACTGGTGGCAGTGGGCGACTCTGTACTAGTAGGCTTCTTGGTGGATTTCCTATGCCAGAACGACCTTGCAGAGACATTTTTCGAGTCCTTGCGAGACAGCCTCCGTGGTATTACAGCCTTTTCTTCCATTGGTTTGTCGAGCTCATCCGCCGAGCTGTGGTGGTTCAAGTTGAGGTAGGACAGACCGCCTGTGGCTGGGACCCGGTGAGCGCGCACCGCAGGGCGACGTCGTGGAGGATACTCGCCTCAAGCGCTGTCTCGAACGGCGTGTTCCTGTAACCAGACATTCCTGGCGATACCAGGCGACGGTCTCCATTCATTCACAACGTGTACGGCTGGATCATCACAGCCAGCTTGCCCCCTCGGTGAGCCTGCCCGTCACCTCCGAGCATAAGCTTTTGACCGCATCTGCGGTTCCGGCACGGCTTCCAGCGCATTCCGGGTACTGTTTGCCTACCGTCCAGCGTTGAAAACCACCAGGAAACCATGGTAGATGGTTATCTTATCTACTTCCCAATCATAGACATCGTTTCATTCCCTTTTCGCGTTCAATTTCATCTCTCCATTTCTCTCTCCGTTCCCACTTTGCCGCTCGTAAATGAGTGCCAGAATCCTTGTCCTGGGCAGCGGAGGTAGAGAGCATGCTTTGGTCTGGAAGCTCGCTCAGTCCTCGCGCGTAAATCGCATCTATGCCTGTCCCGGAAATGGTGGAACCGCCAACACCCCCAAGACAGAGAATCTAAACTTGCCCCTCGTGGCTCCCCATTATCACCAACTCGTCCAGTTCGCCGTCCAGAACGAGGTCAGTACCGTGCAAATAGAGCATCATCCGCCGCTAATACCCCTGCCAGATCAGTCTTGTGCTTCCTGGTCCAGAGGAACCATTAGTGCGAGGTGTCCAGGCGTGCTTCCGCAAAGGTTGGCCAACAAACGTCGCCGCCGTAACGCGTTACTCATCCAAACATGCAAGTTGGCATCCCCACCTTTGGTCCCACTCAGTGGGCCGCAAGGATGGAGGGGAGCAAGGCATTCTCCAAGGCATTCATGCTCCGTCACAAAATACCAACGGCCACCTTTCGGACATTCTCGTCCTCGCAAGTTGACGCAGCAATCGAACATGTCCGCACCTGTGGTTATCGCGTTGTGCTCAAAGCCAGCGGTCTCGCCGCTGGCAAAGGGGTACTCATCCCGGGATCTACCGATGAAGCGCTAGAAGGACTACGACAAATCATGGTAGCCAACGTGTTTGGTGCTGCGGGTCCGCTATTACCACCTGTGCACCTGAAACGTCACTTATGCATGTCCCCCAGGAAATGAAGTAGTAGTCGAAGAGCTACTCCAAGGTTCTGAGATATCTGTCCTTGCATTCTCCGATGGTTACACAGTTATCCCCTTTCCTCCTGTCCAAGACCACAAGCGAGTCGGCGAGGGTGACACGGGATTGAATACTGGTGGTATGGGTGCATATGCCCCAGCTCCAGTAGCAACCCCCGCGATTATGGATCGCATCATGCAAGACATCCTTCGTCCTACTATCGATGGCATGAGGAAGGAAGGTACGTTTGTCATCCTTGCCACCACAGAGCTGCGTATTCATCATGACCAAGGTTTCCCATTCGTTGGTATTCTCTTCGTTGGACTTATGCTCACCGAAAGTGGACCGAAAGTCCTCGAGTACAACGTTCGGTTTGGTGATCCAGAAACTGAAGCTCTTATGCTTCTATTGAACGACGACGTCGACCTCGCAGAGGTGCTGATCGTACGTCGTTTCAGCTCAACAAGATTGTGACAATACCGATTAGTTTTCGGACCAGGCAGGCATGTGCAGAGCACCGGCTCGACTCGGTCCAAATAAGCAACCGACCGGGTTTCGCAGTCTCAGTCGTGTTGGTATCGGATGGTTACCCTGGGGAATATTCGAGAGGAAAACGCATCGAAATTGGGGAAACACCATCGGGTGAGTATCGCCGCAGTAGAACTACAGATCACTTACCGGCTTCTGCAGAGGTTGTTGTCTTCCACTGCGGTACCTCATTGAACGGAGATGAACTCGTCACCACAGGTGGTCGTGTCTTGGCTGTGTCGGCTGTCGCTCCAACAATACAAGAGGCACTTTCCTCTGTGTACACCGCAATCGACAAGATTGCATTCGAAGGCAAGGTATATCGCCGCGACATAGCCTATAGGTGAGCAAAATCTCGTCTCTTGGATCAGTAAAACTCATGGTCATGCTAGAGCATTGACCGGTGCCCCCACCGCTGTAAAGGGCCTCACTTACGAGGAGGCCGGTGTATCGGTAGATGCCGGGAACTCACTTGTTGATGCCATCAAGCCCCTTGTACGCGCGACCAGACGCACTGGCGCGGATGCAGAGCTGGGGGGCTTCGGAGGCATCTTTGACTTGAAAGCTGTCGGATACAAGGATCCATTATTGGTCAGTGGAACGGATGGGGTTGGCACTAAGCTTCGCATCGCCATTGAAACTGGCATCCATGATCTTACAGGTGTGTCCTGAGTTAGTTTCTCGGATCCCTCTCATAGCTGGGGTTGGCAGGCATTGACCTAGTGGCTATGTCTGTCAACGACTTGTTGGTGCAAGGCGCAGAGCCGTTGTATTTCCTGGACTACTACGGCTGCAGCAAACTAGATGTTGCTGTTGCGACTAACGTAATCAAGGGCATCACAGACGGATGTCAGCAAAGCGGATGTGCCCTCATCGGAGGCGAGACCGCCGAGATGCCAGGCATGTACTTGGATGGTGAGAGCTACTTGTGTAACATAAAAGTTTTCTACGATTTGATCCTCACCCACCCAGGAGACTATGATCTCGCGGGTTTCGCCGTCGGTGTGGTCGAGAGGGGACTGGTTCTCCCTCGTGACGTCGTCGAAGGAGACGTTCTGCTAGGTATCGCCTCTTCCGGATTGCACTCCAACGGGTTCTCTCTCGTACGCAAGATCATTTCCCTCTCGGGTCTGACCTATTCCTCGCCCTGTCCCTGGGACGCAACTCAGACACTCGGTCGAAACCTCCTCGAACCGACCCGTATCTATGTCAAACAAGTTCTCCCGGTTGCCCGGAAGGGTCTTATCAAAGCTATGTCCCACATAACGGGCGGTGGTTTCGTCGAGAACATTCCCCGGGTTCTTCCGAGGGGGTTGGGTTGTTATGTGGACGCGTCTACCTGGAAGCTACCAGAAGTGTTCCGATACTTGATGAAGGAAGGTGGAGTCGCAGCATTGGAAATGGCGCGCACCTTTAACATGGGTATCGGTCTCGTGGTCATCGTTGGCAAGGACAAGTGCGAAAGCGTGCTGAACGCCTTGTGTACGCAGGATACTGGGGTTCCTGTGTACAAGATAGGACAGGTAATCGGTACAAGCGGGGTGGAGATTCGACAGTTGGAGCATTGGACATAACATCCAAAGCCCTACAGGAGAACTGGATGAAAACAGCATGTATTTAACCCACGCAAGACGAAACATCATGGAGGTATGCTATGAAAAAGGGCAGTTCGATGGTAGGCAGGAGTGTCACAGTGATAGTCGATAATAGATGCAAGTAGTATGTGTACCGATCAGAATGAGACAGACAAGATTAGATAGAACAAAAAATGGAAACCTCTAGCAACAGTCACCGAGGAAAAAGGAAGACAGGAAGACGGAAGAAACGATGCATAAGAAACAAACCGTATTTATGATGAGAAGAACAGATTTGACAGCATTAAATAAAGCCGTGGACGCCACCACGAAAGGTCAAAAGGATGTCAAGTCCAAGCAAAAGATGAAGCGATATATATCGACAATATAAACATTCCCTCTACGCGGAAACCGAAACTTCCTTCGCAGATTCAGGGGTTCCGGTCGCTGCAGCAGCGAAAGAGATGGGTAATTTGGTCGCAACGTTGCCAGTCGTACCGTTAGGTTGAGTGGGATTCATCTCCGTCAGCTTGTGATCCTGGAAAGGCAATTATCGGTGTGTTCCCGTGTGTTTGAGTTACACATACGGTTTGACATTTCGCCTGGCGCTCCTCCGGTGAGGCACTCCGAATATCAGGCTCCTTGGTCATGTCTTTGCGGGAAGGAGGTGGTGCCTGCAGCACCTGAGCAGCAGTAGGGCCTACGAGACCATTGATCATAGGAGCTCCACTCACGGAGCTCCGCGACGATGTGGTCGTAGAACCACCAAGCACAGGAAATTCATCAGCGTTCGGGAGTCGTTGCTGTTTAACAGGGGGCCTTTTCTCTGACCGCTGTCCATTGGACTTTAAGCCCTTCGAACGAGTGCCTGGGTCTGTGGAGTGTGAGCGACTTGAATTGGTCGTGCCATTTGTTCCGCGTCGTGGCTGAACATCCTAGAAAGCGGACGGGATAAATTGACACCGTAGGCAATGCAAGATGAGGGTAAATTGACCACTTACATCTCGTACACTCATGTCAGCAAAGTTTTCTTCGATCGTACTAATGTCATTTGCACCTTCTCTGGTGCGTGAGCCTCGGGCGCCCGACTGAGGTTGTGTCGATGTATCAGGGATGATATGAGGAAATCGGCATTCGTCACCGTTTCTACACCTACCAGCGGGGTAGAACAGGCACGCAGGTTTTCGATTTCCGCCGAAAGAACCTCTTCGCATGCCACCTCTACGATTATGATTCATGCCGTGTCGGAAAGCGGGAGGAGGGCCAAAGTTTTCTCCCTGAGAAAGGACTGGGGACTTGAGCCCACCGTTGATCTCAGCGTACGGGGAGTGCACATGTGGACCTGGAGGATATGCTGAGGAATCCGGACGCATTGCGAACGGTGGAGCAGATATGGGTCCATTTGGGTACATCGACTGCGGAGACTGGGGGCCAGGAGCAGTGGCGGGCTGCTGAGGGGGAGGAAGCGTGGGAATGGAAAGTGGAAGGGGAGGATGCGCAGGTTGAGGATAAGATGGCAGGGCAGGCGACATTGGCCCATAAGGTGCTTGTACTGGCGTTTGAACAGGAGAAAGTGCGTCTGAAGCGGATCGCGCATGGACCACCGGGGGATGGGGAGGAGTATGAATTGAGGGCAGGGGAGGTGGCGACACGGGGTTCAGGTGAGGTGCAACGGGACCAGGGGGATGAAAGGAAGGAGGGGGTGGATAATAACTTTGAGCATACTGCGACTGAGTCATGGGATCGTAAGGGGCTGGATATTGAGTAGGGGCAGGAGGAGGACCGGGGTAGAAAGGACCCTGGGGGTGAGCGAAGAGACAGGAGGAACCATAGCGGCAAGCAGGATAGTACCTGCAAGGGATGAATCTGGCTATATCGGGTGGAGGAAGGTTTCCAAATGCACCGTTTTCGCCAAGTGGCGCTGGAGAGGGTTGATAGTAGGCGGGCGAGCCGTCGGGAAGGGAAGGTATGTGAGCGATAGATGGATAATAGCCGTAAGGAGGAATGGGGACAGGATAGAACCGTTTTGATGGATCGACATGGGGATCCTGTGGATAGGGATGGTCCTGAGGGGGGAAGCCTCTTACCGAGGCATTTTTAAGCATTTGAATGATCTCGGGGTTTGTTGTGTACGTGTCTAGGGAGGTGTGAGTGAATGCAAAGGAGGGATCAGCTCCTGGTGGAAAGAACGAGGAGATCGATTAATCACGCGCGACGCGATCGAGGATCGAGTGCGAACCTTTGTCAAGGAGTGCCTTGACCACATCCAGGTGGCCATTCTTGACGGCTTCCTGGAGGGGCGTGGTGCCGGTGTGGTCTATACGGAAACGGAACTTTAAAAGCACGACCGGTGTTGAAAATGGGGTAGAAAGACATACCTTTGATCTCGATATCGGCAGGAGATGCACAGTGAAGTGCGGTTAGGAGGGACTCAATGTTTCCCTCGGAGGCGGCATTCCAGAGTGGGGAAACCATTTCGCGCAAGTACAGGTAGTGGTGGTAAATAGAAAGGAGGAGAGAGAAGGGACACGAAGGAGAAGGAAAAAAATTGTCTGACTGAGAAAACACGGGGAGCGTATGGTCAGTCGGTCTTCGTTGGACTGTCGGACTTCGGGAGCGAGTCCATGAAAAAAAAAAAGAAGGAAAAAAAAAACCGTGAGAAATATGTTTGAAAATGATTACGTAATACGTCGTTAGCCCTCCCCCGACGGCGACTCGGGGTCGCGCTCATCGTCGACCCTGGACGGTGAAACAAGCCAACTGATGTAGGTAGCAACCATCCATGCGTTCACACCGAGGCAGCATTCCGCTCCGACACGAATGGTTTTTATGCGGTATTACGTATTTCGGCAGTGCCAGCCGTGGGTGAGCGTTTCCGTCACAGGGCAAGGCACCGGGACCGACATACCACGTTCGGAAATACAAGGACGTGGCATAAAGTTAAACCACCTAGCCTCACCCCTGCTCGATCCCGAGTTTCCTCAGCAGCCGTTTCGCTGGTTCACCTGTCTTCTTCGGCAGATCCAGCTCACGTGTCGGGGGTCGAGTCATCAGCTCCTGCACCCCTGTCTTGACGTCCTTGCCTGCAACCCAAAGATCAACGTTAACCATGTACATTCTTTTGACCGAGCACCATACCTTCGTACAAGGCCTCGTAAATCTGTCACGCGAAACATCCCGACGGATTTTGCAACTCGGCTGAGAAACCACATGGACTCGGTAAATCCCGTCACTCACCCCGATCGCAATGGGTGCTGATACGTCCATCTCATCGATAATCTTCTTCAGACCTTTGGCTGTGGTTACTCCTTCGGCCACACTTCCGAGCGTGTTGATTATGTCTTCAAGTGCCTCCCCTTTCCCCAATCGATATCCCACCGTGTAGTTTCGGCTGGTCGGAGAGCTGCACGTCAGGAAAAGGTCTCCCACACCAGCAAGTCCCAAAAAGGTCAACGGAGATGCGCCATATGCCGTCCCAATGCGAGTCATCTCAGCTAGTCCTCGCGTAATGAGACCTAGAAAGCTTCCAATGACAATCGTTCCCAGTCGTCCCACGATTCAGCTCACTTGCTCTCGTGTTGTTCTCGAAACCCAGGCCATCAGCCATTCCAGCTGCGATAGCGTAGACGTTCTTAAGGGCGCCGGCCAGCTCCAGTCCTATCGGATCTCCGCCTGTATAACTATGAGAATGTGAGGATCGCCTTTGCGCATGTCCAAGCAAGTCCTACCATCGGAACCATGGCTGGTGAAATACTTGTGATGCCTTTTGGGCCTGAGATTCTGTCAACGAGGCAACAGAGACAGATGTCGGTTGTCTGCGAACAACTAACATGGTTCGTTAGCTGAGCCAAAACAAGACTGCATGGAGGCACCCACTCTCCGTGGCAAAAGAGGGTCCCGACTGTACAAGGTGAGTTTTCGTGATGTTCGACGTGTCTTACGTTGACCTACGATGAATGTCGCGGCTCGTGCGACAGCGCCTCCGCACGTGTCAGCGATTATCTCAAGGGTTAGTGCCTGCGTGTTTGTCTCGATACCCTTGTTCACAAAAATCAGGAGAGGCAGATTCTCCCCAACTAAACTGGTACGGAGTTTAACTAAGGATTCCCTGACAGCGAATGGTGTCACAATGAGACGCCTGGGGGAGCAGTAAATCTTACCTGAGTCCCTGGGTTGGTATCGCGAACAAGACGACGTCCATTTGCTGAATCCTGTCCTTATCCGGGATCTCTGGACCGACAGCGCAAATGTTACTGGAAAAGACGTGATCTTTCAGGTGGTTTGGGTTGCGATGGTGTGTATTAAAGTGGTTGACGAAGCTAGCATGTCTGGACCAAATGTAAACCTCATGATCGCAGTCGCCGAGATGATCTGCAAGGCAGCTTCCAAAGTTGCCCGCGCCGAGCACAAGGACTTTGGATTTCGGCGTCGAATATGGCGGCATGACGAGTCTTGTGGTTATGGGACGCGCGGAGAGGGGACTGGACGGACTGGTGGATGTCAGAAAGAGACGCGGGAGGACCTGGTATATAGCACGACGTCGGAGGACTTTAGACATGTGCCACCGCCAACGAAACGTGACGGGACATGGTCGGCCGGATCACGGAAGCGCCGGGTGGTCGGCGTTGGCCGGTGGCGGTGCTCGTGCGGAGAGTGTGGTGGATGCCTTCGTCCACGTCTCAAACTCAGCGGTCGTATACCCGCCAGCCGGATACATTCACTCGTCCAGCTCATGGCAATCCAGGACCGAACGAACGAATTCCGCACCTGCGTTGACTCGATACGAAACAGGTCTGCGGTTCCATCCAGAATCACAGTGGCCAAACAGCGCCTCCCCAGTCATGCCAAGGCCACCCCCAAGACCGAGTTTTCGCGGATGGCCTCGGCCATAGGCAAGGACATCAGCAACACCACTATCAAGCTTGCAAAGCTCGCCCACCGTAAGATGTCTTCTGGCCGCTTCCGTCAATTGCTGACCGGTCCTGGTACTAGTTGCCAAGCGGAAAACATTGTTCGACGATCGGCCCGTGGAAATCAGCGTATGTGTCTTCTCCGCGCGCACACCACTTAGTTGCTCATGCATCCTGCCTCCACTCAAGGAACTGACCTACATCATTAAACAAGACATTGCCAATATCAACCGACAGATAGCCGCTCTACAATCGTTCCTTAAGCAACACAGCGCTCAGGGTGGCTCGAAGTCTACAGAAGGGAAACAAGTTGACGAGCACAACCACAACATCGTTATGATGCTGCAGAGCAAACTTGCAAACACTAGCATGAACTTCAAGGATGTGCTTGAGGTCCGAACGCAGGCAAGTTGCACAATCCTCTATCTCAATCCCATCTCACGCGGTGCTATGCAGAACATGAAGGAGTCAAAGGACCGCACAGAGCAGTTCATGTACTCTACAGCAGCGGCAGCCCACCAGGCGCCCCAAAGTGAGCATGCCGTCAAAAGTCGATATCCCACAAACTTGATTAATTATTCCCAGATTCACTTTTATTGAATGGAAGACAAGACCCCATGGGCGACGGAAGTGGGAGCCGTCCGAGCTCCAAAGGCAAGGGTCGAGCAGCACAAAACAGCGACGTTCTAACTATGGACTTGGATGCCGCTGAGGGTGGAACAGCGGCTTACAATGGAAGCGGTGCCTTTACGCAAATGCAACTAGTAGAGCAGCAAGTATGGGACGACCTTCTCCTGCTGATTTTGCGCTAAACAGCAAACAGGATTCATACATCCAATCGCGATCAACAGCAATCGAATCAATCGAATCTACAATAGCGGAATTGGGTCAGATATTCACTCAACTGGCGCATATGGTTGCAGAACAGCGCGAAACAGTACAACGAATCGATGCTGATACAATAGACATCGCATCGAATGTCGGTGGAGCTCAAAGAGAGTTGCTTAAATACTACACTAGTATATCTGGTAATCGTTGGCTAATGCTCAAGGTTTTCGGCGTGTTGATTGTTTTCGTGAGTCTCCTTTACTACTCCCTCGAGGGGTGTGACTTACGGTATTTCCAGTTTCTCGTGTTTATTCTTGTTTCATAAAGCGGATGCTGAGCACCACACCGCCCCCTGGCATTATTTATTGGACTATTTCGCTGCAGGGAATAGACGTTTAATGACATCAAATAGACTCAGCCCACGGTTCTATCCTACTGGTATAGCGTTCACGCCTGTTCGAAATTCTTTGGTCAAGGACTTCTGTTTTTTACAGCCCTTCTGATGCTTGCGACCGCCTCGATGGGTCTCATTTTCCTCGACATTTCCGACAGTCCAGGTTCGCTTGTGAACATGGCTTCGCTCCGTACCAGACATGGCTGAGAAACGTTGGGCGGGGTATTCTGTATTAGGATCTTGCTGTTTCCGCTATGAGAGTTGGATGAGTCGCGGAAATGAATTATACGTCCATGGCATACTCGTCGTGCTTCCAACTCTCTGTTACGCGCCTTAAGTTTCTTCATACGAGACAAGCCTTTTCCACCCCCGCCCGCAGTCAGCTCGACGTTAATTTGGCGTCCATCGAGTTCCGAATGGTGAAGCTTGAGCCCTTGCTGGAGCGCGCCGCGATGCCTGAACTCCAAGAAAGCACAACCTTTGGATTTCATGATAGTCTTCGTGGGTGATTTCGTAGATGACCTAGGGGTTAGTAGTCGTACAGCAGGTGGCGGGACTTTGGAAGACGTGAGTAACCTGCCGGTGCAGCGGAATCACATCAGCACACACTGCACGATGAAAAATGTGCTTGGATGGCCTCGGTAGTCGTGGTGTATTTGAGATTGCCTGTAACATGGGCAATGAGGGGAGCCATGAAGAAGGGACAAGAAACTATCGCACCAAGAAAAAGTATGAATCTTTGTTTCGTCTTATCCCCCTCCCTCCTTCCCTCGGCTTCGTCTCGGGCGTGGTCTTCTACAGGTCGTTCCGTATCGTCGAGGGGATCCCCGTCTAGCCCTTTTCTTCGCTTTAGGCTCAGTTTGTCTGCCTTTGCCTCTTCACCAGCTTCCCTCTTCTTTCTCGCCCCCACCACCAGCCGCCCTTCCGACGCTTCGTCCCCTTCTGCGCTTCCCTTTCTTTTCCCGACCAGAGTTTTTGCACCGATACGATGGCCTTGTAGACCTTGCGTGCCATCAACAAGAGCCTGACCTTCGATGCTAGGGACATTGACCTCGTCCTCCAAATTGCCAATGATACCCTCTGCTTTGTCCTTGCTGGTTTTGCTGTGTTTCCGTTGGCGAAACGCGATGCTTTTCCTCTGGCGCTTTGTGGGCTTTGCTGGCATGGATCGCAAATCGGAGCGAGTGAACGAAAGCGTTAAAAATAGCTTTGTAAGTACCACTAGATAATCGAACTGCTTAAATACACCTCTCGAATAACATTACATCGCGGTACTCAGATGACGCACTGTCGCCAGCAGTAGTGTATGGGTCAACCGAGCGTCAGACCATTGACGCCTTCCCCAGCTCCTTCAATGTCCTTTTCCTCACCCTCCAACCCCCGTCGGTGTCTCGGAATCGGACGTAGTATCGGGCTTGCAAGTCCTACCGTGGGTCGTAAAATTGGGCTCGAAGAGATGCTCATCGACCCTATTCCAGCCTGTCGTGGGTTCGAGTAGCTGGGGAAGGGATATCCGGCAATGGTCGGGGATGACGTCGCCGAGCTCGGTGCTGGCACTGGAATGGACAAGGGGATGGGCAGGGATGGTCTCCCGTTCGAGGCACGGGGGTAGGAGAGCGACGGATGGGACTCTCGGAGGAAACATATCGAGGGGGACACCGCTCTTCGTTTTGCCGCCGTAGGGTATGGGTCATACCGATCGTCAACTGCGTGCACGCGTGAATCATTTCCTTCTCTCTCGAAACGATACTTACATTTTCGTTTGTTTGAGCGCACTGCACTAGTTGTTGGAGGAGGGGTGTACCGCCACTGCACTGGGGTTGAGGTTATCGATGGCGATGCCAAAGGCTAAGAAGAACATGAGCCTGGTGGAAACATGAGGGACGTGGGACCATACAGCGTCCACATCCATTGCCATTACCATCGGACTTCCCATCAGAGATGTAGGAGGATCATCTCCGTTCACACTTTGAGCGGGGGTACATGGTTTAGCAGCCATGTGGTCGCCTTGAGGGTCGAGCACGAATATTGCATCGACGTCGTCATCATCATCGCTTGGTGACCCCTCGCTGTGCACCTCTTCGTCACCGACCTCTTCCGGGTACCGCCCTCTATCAGACGGTGCGCGTGGCGTACGAGGTTGCAACGGAAGGTCAGAACAGGACGCTAGGAGTCGTTGAAACGCAGCTTCCGACTTGACCTCATCCTCTTCAGGGCGGGATTCGGCTAGTAGGTTTAATATCCTTTGAGGTTTCAACTTGGTAACCATTGACAGGGATGGGTAAGATTTACGAGAGGCTATGCGCGACAATACGACTCACTAGATACGCCAGGCGCC